>WNYA01001600.1:0-24264 GCA_019512145.1 Engystomops pustulosus
AGATTTTTTCAGTATTTATCAGATTTTCGACTTTAAATTGGAAATCTCACTCTCGTTTTTCACTATTAATCAGATTTTAAAAAATATTTTTATCAGATATTACGCTGCTAATCAGGTTTTTGGCTATTAATCCAATATTCCAACAATAACCAATATTTAACATTCCACTAGTAAGATTTTTCAATTCCAACAATAACCAATATTTAACATTCCACTAGTAAGATTTTTCATTTTTAATGAGATTTTTTCAGTATTTATCAGATTTTCGACTTTAAATTGGAAACCTGGTGGTCAGTGGTATATACAGTCTATAGCTCCTGGTGGGCAGTGGTACATACAGTCTATAGCTCCTGGTGGGCAGTGGTATATACAGTCTATTGCTCCTGGTGGTCAGTGGTATATACAGTCTATTGCTCCTGGTGGTCAGTGGTATATACAGTCTATAACTCCTGGTGGTCAGTGATGTCCCTGCTCTCCGCTAAGCCCGACACTTCTCTGAAAAGGATTCCCTGCCGGATGTCTGTAGAAGCCATTCTGTACTATCAGTTCTGGCTTTCAAAGTATTTACTATGCGGACACAGCGCTGGGACACAGCGGGACCTGGGGGGAGAATCCGTGACAATCTCATAGCTGCCCGTGACGCGGGGCAGAGGTACGAAAAACGGGAAAGTCCCGTCAAAATCGGGACGGTTGGGAGCTATGGTGTAGTCACCGCTAGATTGATTTGGTGACCACAATGCTACACACCGTCTACCAGCAGAGGGCGCCTCCAACTCATCTATCAGTGCAAAAGTCTAGGAGAACCTGATGCAGTGTAGCAAACCTTCAGCTGTGAGAAGTTTGAGACGTGTGTGTAACTTAAAATACATAAGCTTAGTATTGATGTAGCCTTAACTCTACATACTGGTGATAATACCTTTATTATAGTACAGGTCCCACATTCCCCCTTTTCACCCACCACTTTTTGCGTTGACCTACAGCTTTGGTGCAATGTATGACACATCTTCACAATTATATTCACATAAACAAATCTAAAAACCCTTAGACTTTATAGACCATGGGGCTCATATCATGGTGTCAACACTATTACAGCAGCTTAATAATGGAGGTACTAATATCTACCATAGTCAGTGGCGTAACTAGAAGCTGATGGGCCCCAGTGCAAAGTCTATGCCAGGCCCCCGACTATAATGTATGGTTTATAGTAATAGTCTTCTCATATGGGAAAGTGACACCATAAGGGCCCCCTAAAACTCTTGGGCCCAGGTGCGACCGTAACCTCTGCACCCCCTCAAGTTACGCCCCTGACCATAGTATCATGTGGTAAGGTTGTGTATGGTCCTTTAAGGGTCAGACGATGGGTAAATCTTCCCATATACGGCCCGTTTTAGTGCCTAAATGCCAATTTTAGGAGAATTTAGAACAATAATAAGATGAAAATCCCATGACGTGGCATCTGTAAGGAGGATAAATGTGAGTGTGACCCCACAGAGGCAGGAATCAGGGGATCAAACAGGAAAGACGATCCCTGGCATGTCTCACGTCAAAACTATTTTTACCGAGATTCAAACACCTCAAACTAAAGCAGAACAGCTTGTAATAACCCAAACAGAGCACGGAAAAATGAGGCCGCACCTCACAAATCTAACACAAGACAGCTCCGCTGTCTAAAATATCCTCCGATGTGTTCCAGCCGACGCAACAGGCCACGTCAGACGGACGCAGAGCATGAGGGCACGCGCCCCCTTTAAATGGGACAGAAAGAATCTATTCATGTGGATTATAGTTTTATCAGACTCTGGGAAAGCTGGGTGACTGCCAATATGGCCACTATTGTAGGTTCAATAGGGGATATCATCTGACTGGTTATGCTGGTTAAATATGGGATTGACAACTAGGGAAGATGTGTAACAAGCAGTGTCAGCTCTGGGTATCAGTGGCCCCTGGGTGACAGAGCCTCAGTGGCCCCTGGGTGACAGAGCCTCAGTGGCCCCTGGGTGACAGAGCCTCAGTGGCCCCTCTGCAGTGAACTCACTTGGCAGAATTAAAAATTCGGAAACTAAAACAGTCCCTAAAATATTCCCTAGTTTATCATCCCAAACAGCCACCTCATAGTTATTTTGTATAAGCCCCCTCACACCCTATGGATTCATTATGTACAGTCCCCTCACCCCCATGGATTCCTTATGTACAGCCTTATGTGGGACCGCCTAGCAGCACTGGGTTAGCCCTGGTAACAAGCATTGAGAGTTGTGAAAGCGGCCATATTGGTTGTGTACTCAGTTTCAAAGTGTTGCACAAGAGGTTATGATGGGTGATGGCGGCCATTTTGCCCTTCCTCAAATACTCTAGTGCTAAATTATTAGAGCTGAACTGATAATAGAAGGGCCATAGCAACCAATGGAAGCTCTGTTTTCATTTCTTAGAATGCTCTAGAGAAATGAAGGCTGAGCTATGATTGGTTGCTATGGGCAACACAGCCAGTCTCACTGAAAGATAAACAAGGCCGATATCATCATAGTCTCAGATCCACAGAATAGCGTCCTGTTATATACCCAAAGTATCCTCACAACCATCACAGCGCCCACATTATAGTCACCATCACAGCGCCCACATTATAGTCACCATCACAGCGCCCACATTACCATCTTCTTCACATTACCTCCAGTGCAGTCCCCATCCCATTACCTCCACTTCAGTCACAGTGCCCCCATTACACTCCTCAGCACATCACCCCTATTGTAGTCACAGTGCCCCAATCACATTACTATAAAATTACCTCCACACAGTCACAGTGCCCCCCATTACAATCATCATCCCATTATCTCCATTGTAGACACAGTGCCCCCATTACACTCCTCAGCACATCACCTTCATTGTAGTCACAGTGCCCCCATTACACTCCTCAGCACATCACCTTCATTGTAGTCACAGTGTCCCCAATTTAATCCCCTTCACATTATACCCATCGCAGTCACAGTGCCCCCATTACAATCCACTTCCCATTACCTCCATTTTAGTCACAGTGCCCCATTACATTACTATCGCATTACCTCATTGTAGTCACAGTGCCCCCAATTCAATCCCCTTCACATTATACCCATTGCAGTCACAGTGCCCCCATTACAATCCACTTCACATTACCTCCATTTTAGTCACAGTGCCCCTTTACATTACTATCACATTACCTCATTGTAGTCACAGTGCCCCCATTACAGTACTATGACATTGCCTCCATTGTATTAACAGTCCCCCACTACAATTCCCATCACATGACCTCCATTGCAGTCACATTACCCCCATTACAGTGCCCTTCGCATTATACCCAATGCTGTCACAGTGCCCCCACTACAATCCCCATCACATTACCTCCATTACAGTCACAGTGCCCCCAATACAATACCCTTCACATTACCTCCATTTTAGTCACAGTGCTCCCATGACAAGCCACTTCAAATTACCTCCATTGTAGTCACAGTTCCCCCATCACAGTACTATGGGATTGCATCCATTGTAGTCACAGTCCCCCACTACAATTCCCATCACATTACCTCCATTGCAGTGACAGTACCCCCATTACAATGCCCTTCACATTATACCCAATGCTGTCACAGTGCCCCATTCAATCCACCTCCCATTACCTCCATTTTAGTCACAGTGCCCCCATTACATTACTATGACAATGCTTCCATTGTACAGTCACAGTCCCCCATTACAATGCCCTTCACATTATACCCAATGCTGTCACAGTGCCCCATTACAATCCACTTCCCATTACCTCCATTTGAGTAATAGTACCCCCATTACAGTGCTATGACATTGCTTCCATTGTAGTCACAGTCCCCCATTACAATTCCCTTCACATTACCTCCATTGTACCTCCATTGCCGTCACAGTGCCCCCATCACAGAACTGTACACCACAGTACCCACATATAGCCATAATACCTGCTGTTTCCCCACCTAACCCCCCAGTTCATCCATTACAGTTGCAGCGAAAAAACACATTTAGGATATTTATTTAACATATTCGTTGCTGGGCCCCAGGTTTGTTCCACCAGAAAACCTGCTACAAGATTGCAGTGTGACGCCCTATATGTGATGCAGACTGAAAATATGATGTATAAGATGTTCAGGACTTTGAAAAAGTTGGGTTACAACTCCATAGCTCCCAACCGTCCCAATTTTGACGGGACTTTCACGTTTTTCTTACCTCTGCCCCGCGTCACGGGCAGCTATGAGATTGTCACGGATTTTCCCCCCAGGTCCCGCTGTGTCCCGGCGCTGTGTCCGCATAGTAAATACTTTGAAAGCCAGAACTCACTGTACAGAATGGCTTCTACAGACATCGGGAGGGAATCCTTTTCAGAGAAGTGTCGGGCTTAGCGGAGAGCAGGGACCACGTCATCAGCTTCAGATCTCTATCCATATATGGTCACTGCTCTCCTAGGCTCCCCAGAGCAGGACATCGGGCCGGGAATCCTTTCAGAGAGTGTCGGGTTAGCTGAGCAGGACCACGTCATAGGTCAGTATCAGCATCTGTCCATTATGGTCTCAAGGGTTCCCCAGACAAGCACTTTATTTAATTATATAAAGTGTTGGCCAGGCTGAGATTCGAACCTGACCTCTGCATGCGACAGGGAGCTTAACTAACTGAGCTATTAAGCCAGTGATACGAGCTGAGATTTCTGGTAAAGACATGTTATCTGCCATTTTACACTGTGACACAGACTAATTGCACTAATATAGAGAGGGATCTTCTCAGAGATTATATTGTCATTATTGAGACGTATTATTATTATTATACATTTTATTATTTTTTTATGTATGGAGGACGATATTAATAACAGTAAAAATTAAATAATATCTCAATCAAATATAATAACAATCTCTCCATATAATAATAATAGTTCAATACTTACAATAATCTCTGAGAAGATCCCTCCCTATATACAGGCATTAAATTGTGTCACAGTGTAACAGTAGTCATAGTTCTAGTTACCAATTCTACAACACTAGATAATACAGAGGTTATAGCTCATATGGTTGGGGCATTGTGTCATTATTGTACGGCACACTGCAGGTTCTGGGTTTCAAATCCCAATGAGGCTAATTTTTTTTTTTTATATTAAGATGATTTTTTTTATAATATGGCTAAAATTTGGGGCGTGGAGAGTGATTGGGGGTGTTAGTTAGGGGTCACGGCCGCCATTTTGTCCCTCTTTCCCTTTCACAAATGTTGGGAGGTATGCAACTCTAAGAGTCACATTGCGCCCAGCTTTCCCAGAAGATGTATCTAGGTACATATTTTGTTATTGAAGCTACATCATGGTCACTAGAGAGTTAAGCCCCAGGTGCAGGGTGTCTCAGCGCTGCCCCCCAGTGACTTGTCTTGTGATCTGTCTCTCTAATTCCTCATTTCTCACTTTACAGGCGGCAACAGAAGAACCTTCATTTCCTGGAAAATTCATTATTCACAGAATTTGTCAAATATATAATTATCCCGCAAGGAAGAAATCATGTTTATAGAAAGCCCCCCGCCAGATGTCCGCAGCCGCGAAACAATGCTGAGCCTAATGTATACAGCAGCACACAATACCGCACTGTTCTCCGCCACCTCACCACTAACACACATCATAACAGAAATCCCACTGATCCCTCCAGTATCACACACCCCAACCTCTGCCACATCCCTCACTGTCAGGGTATAGAAGTTTTCTAAAAGTTGAGGATTCTAATATGTGGAACACATATTTCCCATGTATCTAAGCCATGTGGTACAGATTGAGGAAACCACAGAGCACTGCATGCCTCATCATGCTGTACTTATTTGTACATAGGGGGCAGTATTATAGTAGTTATATTCTTGTACATAGGGGGCAGTATTATAGTAGTTATATTCTTGTACATAGGGGGCAGTATTATAGTAGTTATATTCTTACATAGGGGGCAGTATTATAGTAGTTATATTCTTGTACATAGGGGGCAGTATTATAGTAGTTTATTCTTGTACATGGGGCAGATTATAGTAGTTTATTCTGTACATAGGGAGGGCGTATTATAGTAGTATATTCTTGTACATAGCGGGCACGATAATAGTATTAGTTTATATTTTTCCTTAATAGGGGGCAGTATTATAGTAGTTATATTGCTCACGTACACGAGGCGTATTTAGTAGTTATATCTGTACATAGGAGGCAGTATTTATAGTAGTTAATTCTTGTAAATATGGAGGCAGTATTATAGTAGTTATATTCCTGTACATAGGGGGCAGTTATTATCAGTAAGTTATATTCTTGTACTAGGGTGCAGTATTAGTAGTTATATCCTGTACATAGGGGGCAGTATTATAGTAGATTATATTCCTGTACATAGGGGACAGTATTATAGTAGTTATATCTTGTACATAGGGGCAGTAGTATACTAGTAGTTTATTCTGTTACATAGGGGGGCAGTAATTATAGTAGTTCATATTCTTGTACATAGGGGGCAGTATATAGTAGTTTATTCCTGTAATAGGGCAGATATAGTAGTTAATCTGTTAGGGCAGATTAGTGTATTTCTTGTACTAGGGGAAGTATTATAGTTAGTTATATTTACGTACATGGGAGCAGTATTATATAGTATTCCTGTAAATAGGGGCAGTATATAGTAGTTTATATTCCTGTACCATGGAGGCAGTTATTTAGTAGTTTATATCTTCGTACATTAGGGTGGCATATTATAGTAGTTAATTCTTTCTCATAGGGGGCAGATTAGTTTATAGTAGGTTATATTCCTGTACATAGGGGCGCGTATTATAGTTAATACCTGACATAGGGGCAGTATTAGCAGTATATCCTGTACATAGGGGGCAGTATTATAGTAGTTATTACTTTGCATAGGGGCAGTATTATAGTAGTTATATTCTTGTAATAGGAGGCAGTATTATAGTAGTTATATTCTTGTACAGGGGCAATTATTAGTAGTTATATCTTGTACATGGGGCATTAATTAGTAGTTCTCTGTCTTTAGAGGGGCAGTATTTAGTAGTTATATTCTTTACATGGGGCATATTATAGTAGTTATATTCTGCATAGGGGGCAGTATTAATAGTAGTATATCTCTGTACATAGCGGGCATATTATAGTAGTTATATTCTGTACTAGGGGGCCAGTATTAGAGTAGTTACTATGTCTCATACATATGGGGATAGTATTCATAGAGTTATTATCTGAATCTAGGAGGCGTATTATAGAGTTATATTTTGACATAGGAGCGCAGTATTATAGTAGTTATATTCCTGTACTAGGGCAGTATTATAGTAGTTATATTCTTGTACATAGGGCGAAGTAGGTTAGAGCTATATCCTGTATATAGTGGGAAGTATTTATAGTAGTTATATTGCTGTACTAGGGGGAAAGATATTCGTAGTAGGTATCTTGTACATAGGGGCAGTATTAGTAGTTATATCTTGTACATAGGGGGCAGTATTATAGTAGTTATATTTGTACATAGGCGTGCATATTCATAGGGGGCAGTTTATAGTGTTATATTTTTCCCTGTACATAGGGGACAGTATTAGTAGTTATATTCCTGTGACATAGGGGGCAGATGTATTATAGAGTTATATCCTGTACATAGGAGGCAGTATATTATAGCAGTTATATCTGTAACATAGGGGCAGTATTATAGTAGTTTATTCTTGTACATAGGGAGCATATATTATAGTAGTTAATTCCTGTACATAGGGGACAAGTAAATATATAGTTAGATACTACATACCAGGAATCATAAGGGCAGTTTATAGTCGTCATAACCCTTAAGGTGGCAGTATCATATAGTTATTTTCTCTACATACAGGTACGGGAGTAAAATCCTGAGTCCAAGTTTAACCTCCATAGTAATTATTCTCCTCTACATAGGAGGCAGTATTATAGTAGTTATACCGAATAGAGCAGTATTATAGAGTTTATTTGTACATAGGGGCAGTATTATAGTAGTTATATTTGTACATAGGGGGCAGTATTATAGCGGAGTTATCCTGGTACATAGGGGCAGTATTATAGTAGTATAGATATTGCGACATAGGGGGACGTATTATAGTAGTTAATTACTGTACATAGGGGAAGTATCTTAGTAGTATATTCCTGTACATAGGGGGCAGTATTCATAGTATATTCATGTACCTGGGGCGATCTATTATGAATAGGGCATTATAGTAGTTATATTCTTGTACCTAGGGGGCAGTATTTATGGTAGTTATATTCCGGGACATAGGGGGCAGTATTATAGTAGTTATATTCTTGTAATAGGGGCGCGTATTATAGTACGTTATTTCTGTACATAGGGGGGCAGTATTATAGTAGTTAGACCCTGTACAAAGGGCAAGTATTATAGTAGTTATATTCCTGTACAATAGGGCAATTTCTAGTAGTTATCTTCTTGTACTAGGGGCAAGTATTATAGTAGTTACTACCCTGTAAAGGGGGCAGTATTAAGTAGTTAAATTCCTGACAAGGGGGCAGTAATTTATAGTTAATACTCCTGTACATAGGGGGCAGTAGTTATAGTAGTTATATCGGTACTAGGTAGCCAGTATTATAGTAGTTATCTTCTTGTACATAGGGGGCAGTACTTATAGGAGTTATATTCTTGTTTGACATAGGGGGCAGATTATAGTTATTAGCTCTTGTAAATAGGGTGCAGTATTATAGTAGTTAATCCCTTTACATAGGGGCGCAGTAGTTATAGTAGTATAATCCTGTACATAGGGGGCAGGATTATGTAGTTTATATTCCTGTTACATAGGGGGCGATTATAGTAGTATATTAGTGTGACATAGGGGGCAGTATTATAGGGAGTTAGACCCCTGTACAAAGGGCAGTATTCTAGTAGTATATTCCTGTAAAGGGGGGCCAGTCTTACGTAGTTATATTCTTGTACATAGGGGGCAGTATTATAGTAGTTATATTCTTGTACATAGGTAGCAGTATTATAGTAGTTATATTCTTGTACATAGGGGGCAGTATTATAGTAGTTATATTCTTGTACATAGGGGGCAGTATTATAGTAGTTATATTCTTGTACATAGGGGGCAGTATTATAGTAGTTATATCCCTGTACATAGGGGGCAGGATTATAGTAGTTATATTCCTGTACATGGGGGGCAGTATTATAGTAGTTATATTCTTGTACATAGGGGACAGTATTATAGAATTACTTAAATGTATTCTTCTTCTCCTCTGCCCTATGAATCCTGGAAGGTTTCGTTGTTAGGACGCTCAGCCTTGGACTCGGCTCTGGTTTACAGTCGGGGAAGATTACTTTACAACTTTGCTTTTCATGTATGGAGTAAACTTTCACACTCTCTGTCTTGAAGACTGGACGATCATCTTATCAGTCTTATCTTCTGGTACAATCTCTGCTATGCCCTATGTTCCTACATGCGCTATCCTTAGATTTCCTCAATCTTGTCTCTGTCTTCAACCTTACAGATTCGGAAAAAAAACTTCACAGACGTTGGGTATAAGGCTCCATTAGAAATGTGTAGTAGGTTTGGGTCCATTTGCGCTCGTACATAAAGGAGGGGGGGTCTTATAATTCACATTCTCCAATACCTGGGGCACTATTGGGAGGTATACAGCATGTATTAGGATCTTCTACAAATTCAGAAATCCTGGCAGTCCTGCGCTGTACAGAATTCCTGCTAGTTGAACGCATCCCCCGTGGTGTCCAGGTATCATGCTCCATAATTATCTGCGCAAGGAAAGTTTGTATTTTGGATGGAAAAGCTTTTAAAATCCAGTGGGGGAGCAGCGGGCGGACCGCAGAACAGAAAACAGCGGGCGACCTGCGGACGTTTTACAGACCACATCATAATGATTATGGGGAAATTATATTGTATAAAGGTGTCCCGCTCACTGAATAATTAGGGGGTGTCCAGACACGTCGTATCTGCCACAATTATAGAATGGGAGCTTATTCTTGGCCGCAGAAATGTTTCCATTCATGTAGAATCATAATATTTCCATTTGGATGGGACTGCATGGTGGCTACTCAATGGACTGGGACTCACGTTGCAATGGGAGCTTATGTTTTGACGTGACGGGCTATAAAGTGTGTGGGGTGCTGCATTGAAGGGTATCACTTGTGTGTCCCCATAGTGGCTTACAGAGTGTGTGTGGGGTCCTATGTGGAACGGTAGCGCTTATTTCCTTGTGGTGGGCTATAAAGAATGTGAGGTCTCGCGTTGTACGGTAGGGTTTATGTTTCCCCATGGTCGGTTACAGAGTGTGTGGGGTCCCATGTGAAATGGTGGGGTTTGGTGGGGCATGCGTTGCATGCTGGGGCATGTGTTTCCTCATAGTGGACTTTGTTGGGTCTTGGGTTACATGGTGAGGCTTGTGTTTCCCCATGACAAGTTGATGAATGTACCGGATCTCGTGTTGCATGATGTAGCTCCTGTTTCGCAGAGGTGGCCTAGGATCAAGAAGTATGAGTTCTCCTTAGGCATACTTTGCTATTTAAGGCCGCCTTCTATGCATGTGGAGACTTATAGCCATTGATGCTCGGGAAATATGTTTGATGATTCTGGGAAATATGCAAATACATCTTCTAGGGTGGGACAAGGTAATCAATGCCTCTTTTTTCTATCTTGAAAGGCAGCACCCTTATCACCAAGCATGACTTTCAAGAAGCCTAATGACATGATGTGGGTCCCATCCTGGAAAACGTATTTGCATATTTGGACTATAAAGTGGGGTGGGGGTTTGCATTTCGTTGTGGGGATTATATATCCTCATTCCGGGTTAAAGATTGTATGCGCTCTGGCTTTGATTGGGGGGGGGGTTTGACTGGCAAGCTATGACCCTATGTGTAGGGTCTGATGATGCATTGTGTGGCTTGTGTTTTGCCTGGAAAGTGCCAGAGTATAGGATCTCATGTAGGGCTGTGCGCAGTTGCTGTGACAAGAGGTTTCACATTTTGGTCCCTATGCCTCTCTGCAGACAATCCTGTGGTGACCCTTCCCAATCTACCTGGCCCGACCAACTAGATGCTACGAAGTGTGGTGTGGCATCATATAGCAAAGGGGGGCTTGTGTTTTGCCATGACTATGGCGAACTGCATTGTATGGTTGCCTGGGGTTCTTGATCCTTGGCCAGCTGTCACCTATACCATTACAAAAATCAAGAGGTAGTGACCTGGTGACCTCCAGAGCCCTATACTCTTAGAGAATACCCTTAGTATTGGCCCAAAGCCAAACTGAACCACCCAGGACTGGGCCAACAGAAGAGCATTCTCTGGCCTAACTTACTTGAAAAAGCTTTTGCTGGAGCGCTTAGTAATAAGTTATTTCTCTGCACCCCTAGTGAAGTCGATCTATGATGGAGCAGAACTTTTCTCACTGTATACTGTATACCTCGTATCTATAAGGTCGCGGATCTTGCTCCCAGCAGATGTTCTCAGTATATTGCTGCTGGCTGGAAACCAATGCAATGCAAATTGAGCGTGTTGGATTTCGCCGGTACCTGGGGTAAAATCATGTAGGAACCACTGGGGACCAGGAGGAGATGACAGATCCTGGGGAAAGTGATGGATGATGAAGGAAATTACATATATACATTATAATATGGGGGATAGTGATGAGGGATGAATCGCTGCAGACACCCAATGTCACAAACTCACCATGAACCACAAACCAAAGAATTTATTACAGCAAGTTTCTTTTTAAGCACAATTTTATTTTATTTTTTTGCTGTTTTCCCACATGTTGCGGTAAAGCAATCCATTGCCGAAAAACCTACGACTGTGTAGTTCCTTAAGGAGTCTTTCCATAGGTCTCATATTGCGTCCCCCATAGGTATTATCAGTCTGTGTTATTCTGAAGGGTGTCAGCATAGCAGGAGTCCTCCCACAATGGCGCCCCTGCAGGATTAGAGTGGTTACTACATACCGGGGGGGGGATAAGAAGTGTTTAATGAAGGAGTGCGTCTCATGTTTAACATGCACCAGCCATCGTCCTCGGTGAAATGAATTGAGTAAGCCTCCCCCGGCACCAGCGTGAACATCGAGGCGGCGCAGTCCCCTAATGGGAATTTCACTTACCAGACTCTCATAAACAAAGACTTGTTTGTAATGTCCCCATAAAATCGAAAAACTTCTGCCGCTGTGATCATCGGGGGCCCACAGCGATGATCATAATTATCCGGGATCCGGGAGGGATCATCAATCTTCCTCTGCTCGACAAATGACATTAACCCGCTGCCTCCTGCATAATCAGAACAGCGAGCGGCGTCATCCTGCGACATGACGGATCCCTGCAAAGTATACAAATCCCATACAAGTGTCCATAGAGGCACCCAGCTTTCCTCCAACTCCGAATTACATTCAGCCCTCCATAGAATATTAATTTACTAAGGGTACGTCGGACGCATTTTCGTCAGGTTTTGCGTTTTTTTTCCGTTTTGCCCTGAATTGCCCCGGGTTTTTGGCGCACGCGATCAGATTTTGGCGCATCGGCGCCGGCTTGCATGTGACACAAATCGGGGGGTGTGGACATCGGACAACCCGACTGATTCGGACAAACCGCGGAATTTAAAAAGCAAATTGTGTCGCAAGATCAGCACTCACATGCACCGGGAAGAAGAAGGTGAACTCCGGCGGACCTCGGCGCAGCAGCGACACCTGGTGGACATCGGGCGCACGACTTTAGTGAATCGCGCCGGACAACACACGGCGGGGATCGCGACGGGACGGGTAAGTAAATGTGCCCCAATGGGGCTCATTTACTAAGGGTCCGAATTGCACACTTTCGTTGGGTTTCCCAACAATTTCCGATTTGCCCTGCATTGCCCTGGGATTTTGGCGCACGAGATTGGATTTTGGCGCATCAGTGCCGGCTTTCACGCAACAGAAATGGGGGGGGGGGGTGGCCATTGGACAACCCGACGGATTTGGAAAAACTGCAGAATTTAAAAAATAATTTGTGTCGCAAGATCAGCACTTACATGCAACGGGACGAAGAAGGTGAACTCCAGCGGACCTCAGCGCAGCAGCGACACCTGGTGGACATCGGGCGCATGGACCTTAGTGAATCGCGCCGGACCCGAATCCTCATCGGAGAACGCGCGCGCTGGATCGCGACTGGACCGGGTAAGTAAATCTGCCCTAATGTGTCAGTCTCTACTGTAGCTCTGGAATTATATTCTTAATCTGGATTAGTCACTGCCGACACTTGCTCACCAGTATCATGTCGTATACCCCCTATGTGGCAGCGTGTCAGTATGCTCTCCCCTTCTGGCCACGCTGACCCTGCTGACGTGGCACGTCTCATGCCTTTCATGCGAGTTACAGGAGCTGAGAAGAGGGCAGAAGCGTGGCACCTGAACCTACTTGGCATCTCTCAGTTTGGCACAGATCTAGGGATTACACGCTTAGATGGACGTGATTGCCCAGCCGCTCATAAACATGTTATCACTGGATGATCAAAACTTTCTCATAGAAATTTTGGGGCAAAATGATGGATTTAGAATAAATCTGCCAAGTTTCTGGATTCCGGCCAAAAATATTGTACACCACATTGTACTAAACAGTCTAATATACACACTGATACATTGTAGCAAGTGAGACAGAATGGAAGAGACATTTAGGCTGCTGTGTTGGGGTATTTAAATAAAAGATTAAAGGGAACTTTACAGCAGATTTTACCCCAATAAACGACCACCCCCTAAGGTAGTGGATGAAATGTCCTTTGAGTCTATGAGGATGAGGGGGTGACACCAGAGCTTACAGTCTATGAGGATGAGGGGGTGACACAAGAGCTTACAGTCTATGAGGATGAGGGGTGACACAAGAGCTTATAGTCTATGAGGGGGTGACACAAGAGCTTATAGTCTATGAGGATGAGGGGGTGACACAAGAGCTTACAGTCTATGGGGATGAGGGGGTGACACAAGAGCTTACAGTCTATGAGGATGAGGGGGGACACAAGGGCTTACAGTCTATGAGGATGAGGGGTGACACAAGAGCTTACAGTCTATGAGGATGAGGGAGTGACACAGGAGCTTACAGTCTATGAGGATGAGGGGGAGACAAGAGCTTACAGCCTATGAGGATGAGGGTGTGACACCAGAGCTTACAGTCTATGGGGATAAGGGGGGTGACACAAGAGCTTACAGTCTATGGCAGTGGTGGCGAACCTATGGCACTGGTGCCAGAGGTGGCACTAGGAGCCCTTTCTGTGGGCACCGAGGCCTTCACCCCAACAGAGTTTGCCAGATACTACTCAAGGCTTTCTCCTGTGGTCCAAGACAGCCCAGGACGCGCCATGTTCAGCAACATTTTTTAAGTGAGAGCCTTGGCTCCCAGGACTATAGGAGGAGCCAGAAAGTGTGGATAGAGATGGATTGTCATTGGAGCTCCTGCTCTGGATCCCCTGATTCTTCCTCTTCAGGGGACCTTGGTGGGAAACTACAATCCACATTTCTCCATCATCTTTCTATTGTATTGGTGAACTCAGGACCCCAATACGATTGAACCTGTGATTGAGCAGGGATCTGTTACTGATTAAATTGTCATGTTGGCACTTTGCGACATACAAGTTGGTTTTGGTTGTAGCTTGGGCACTCTGTCTCCAAAAGGTTCGCCATCACTGGTCTATGGGGATGAGGGGGGTGACACACGAGTGAACGGCTATAGGATGAGGATGGTGACACAGAGCTTACAGTCTATGAGGATGAGATGGACACAATAGCTTACGGTCTATGAGGATAAGGAGGTGACACAAGAGCTTACAGTCTATGAGGATGAGGGGGGACACAAGAGTTTACAGTCTATGAGGATGAGGGGGTGACACAAGAGCTACAGTCTATGAGGATGAGGAGGTGGACACAAGAGTACATGTCTAGGGATGAGGGGAAAACAAGAGGCATTACAGTCTATGAGGAGAGGGATTTGACACAAGAGCTTACAGTCTATGAGGATGAGGAGGTGACAGCCTATGATCCTTTCTAAAATTCCTTCTTTTATGTGAAATCTCAAAAAAAAAAAAAAATATCCTCCAAAGTCATGTGACAATGAGCAGAGAAAAGTCAGATTTTGCCTGAGATGAGTCAAGTTTAGAGGCTTCGGGATCACCTTAGGCAGCCCTATCTTCAGTTCTATAGCACCTAGAAACATGATAATGGTGTGATATTAAAGATAAAAAGTTTATCTTTCAGACAGAGCACATCGCTACAGAACATAGACATAACTGGAACTTTATCTGCAGATCGCATTTTCAGCAATATCTTTTCATACCCTACCTGAACATGCTGGTAGTTTATTAGGGGTGATATCCAGTGACAAGTTCTCTTTAAAGGTCTGAAACAAATGGCAGTGCCTTAAAGTGGAGCTTTGGTGTCCACAAAATGTGAAGCAATCATCATTTCATGGATATTTAAATCAGAATGTAAGTGCAACAGAGGCAGCAGTGATTTAGCAGCCATAGGTGCCCCGGCCTACCTCCAAAATTTACTTTTTCTGTGCTATTTTAAGCCTATGGGGGTCATTTACTAAGGGCCCGATTCACGTTTTCCCGACGTGTTACCCGAATATTTCCGATTTCCCCTGAATTGCCCCGGGATTTTGGCGCATGTGATCGGATTGTGGCGCATCGGCGGTGGCATGCACGCGACGGAAATCGGGGGGCATGGCCGAACGAAAACCAGACAGATTCGGAAAAATCTGTTGCGAAGCTTGCACTTATCTTCACTCAGCCAGGCCCGGTGAACTCCAGTGCGTTCCGATGCTTTTCAGCGCAGCAGCGCCACCTGGTGGATGGCGGAGGAACTACCTTAATAAATCCCGGCCGGACCCGAATCCACCGCAGAGAACGCGCCGCTGGATGACGAATGGACTGGGTAAGTAAATCTGCCCCTATGTCTCTAGCACAGCAAATCTGTCCCGCCCCTTGTGCACTTACAGGCCTTTTGAAGAGAAAACAATAGTTCTGTTTTTGGATCCACAATGACTTTAAGAAACTGCAACAAAAACAGAGCAAAAATTCTAAAAGTGGCAGAAGGTTTCATTTTTATAAATGATTAAACCCTTTCAATAGCAAACTAAATAATTAGGGGGAGGGTCCGTGATCTGCAATAAATGACATATCCCCAGCCAGGACACCGCAGCACATCACAACGCTGGTGCCGCTGAATCAGCAGTGCGGCCCCTGGTTAATATGTCGTCAGGGAGTCTAAATATGTGACACCATCAGCAAGAAGTGAACATTCCTCAGGCCCATCATTAAACACGTTTACGTGTAAGATTTCTTTGCGCTACGAAGGTCTGAGCGTTAAGTCAGATGGTAAACACCAACAGTTTTCTGAGAGGAGGAGGGGGCAGAACCTGCGTAGGTGAAGGGGTACTTTAGTGTAAGAAAAGTAATTCCTAAATTACAGTGAGGTGTGAGCAGTGCTAAGATGTCTTATTGCCTGTGTAACGTCCAGAGTTGGGTCATAATAAAGCATGGAGATCATGACTAAGATGCGCTAGCGTCGATCTTAAGCATTTGTCCATGTATATATGCACCTGCAGCGTTCAATAAAGGAGGATTCGTTTTTGTACCAATACCTTGTTGGAATTTTTGAGTGCTGTTCACCGCTACTTTTTTCCCTATAATAAAACTTTAGTCTGGTATTCTTACTGTAGTGGACCCAGTAGGACTGATCACCCTAGATGGCTGTGTAAGGAATTCAGCTAGGGAGCCTGACCCAAAGCCTAGACTCCCTAGAAATCTCTCAATCTAGGCTACATGGAGGCACATTTACTTACACGGTCCAGTCGCGATCCAGTGGCGCGTTCTCCGACGCTGATTCGGGTCTGCCGGGATTCACTACGGTCTGTGCGCCCCGATATCCAGCAGGTGTCGCTGCTGCGCTGAGGTCCGCCGGAGTTCACCTTCTTCTTCCCGGTGCATGTGAGTGCTGATCTTGCAATTTTTTTTTTAAATTCCGTTTTTTTCCCGAATCCATCGGGTTGTCCGACGGCCACGCCCCCCATTTCTGTCGCGTGAAAGCCGGCGCCGATGCGACACAATCCGATCGCGTGCGCCAAAATGCCGGGGCAATTCAGGGCAAATCGGAAATCGTCACGGAAACCCGACGAAAGTGCGCGATTCGGACCCTTAGTAAATGAGCCCCCATGGTGTAGCATGGGCGCCACCTATTGCTAGAAACCGGTACATTTGTGTGCAATATGTATATATGTATGATTTTTAGTCTCTGTTTTGAGTTTGTACTATAGCACAGATTGGTGATTTTGTGCTGCACATGCAGCAGAGCCAATGTGGCTCCCAGGAGATTGCTCCAGCCTAGCTGACCACTGGTCCAGGGCTGAGGCTACACATCTCTACTACTGTGCCTCAGCTAGCCAACTGGACTCCTGCATGTCCTTATTATTATCACACGGCCTCCTCTTCTTGCTTCTCCCTGCTGCCCCTGACATGTGTGCATGAGGCCTGCACTAGGACTGCGTCATCGGACCCTCCTTTCATACATTGTACCCCTAATTACTATATTAAATGCTGAGGCCAGACTGAGCTTAGCTGATTTAAAGGGGAGGTCCATTTAGGACCAAGAGACAGGACCAAGAAGCGGAGATCATTGCGCAACCTAGAATGTGAGTAGTTGAGGAGTGAACTCCAGATTGATACATTTTACCTGCCCTGATACATTGTAACAAACTATTGGAGATTTGAAACATAATGATATATGATCTCTGATTATTCCAGCCATGGCCTGACCGGCCGGACATGCAGATGCTTAGCATTGTGCACTCCTCACAGACACCACATGACCCTATTCAGGGGAGAAGCCCTTTACCCAACACCTTTCATCCTGAAGATTAATGAGAATAATATGGGCCTCTGCTGCCCCCTAGTGGCCCCACCAGGATTAATCCAATGAATTACAGGTTTCTTGGAAATGGTTGGTTTATAACCTTTTTAACTAGACGTCACCCAAACTGCACCAATAATTGCAGATTTAGATTTTATTAACCCTGACTTGAAAATCTGTTACAAAGCAATAAAGTAATTTCATCAGAACCTGGAGAATTACCACTGACGTTCAACTTTTAAGACCTAATAAAACAGTATAGTAGTCGTATTTATACATATTGCCCTGTACATAGGGGGCAGTATTATAGTAGTTATATTCTTGTACATAGGGGGCAGTATTATAGTAGTTATATTCTTGTACATAGGGGGCGGTATTATAGTAGTTATATTCTTGTACATAGGGGACAGTATTATAGTAGTTATATTCCTGTACATAGCACAGAACTGCCGCTCACTGGATGTTTTTTCTTTTTCGGACCATTCTCTGTAAACCCTAGAGATGGTTGTGCGTGAAAATCCCAGTAGATCAGCAGTTTCTGAAATACTCAGGCCAGCCCTTCTGGCACCAACAACCATGCCACGTTCAAAGGCACTCAAATCACCTTTCTTCCCCATACTGATGCTCGGTTTGAACTGCAGGAGATTGTCTTGACCATGTCTACATGCCTAAATGCACTGAGTTGCCACCATGTGATTGGCTGATTAGAAATTAAGTGTTAACGAGCAGTTGTACAGGTGTACCTAATAAAGTGGCCGGTGAGTGTTTATATATATATATTATCAGGGGCGGACTGGCCATTAACTCCACCGGGAGAAATTCCGTTGGGCCGACCTGTCTGGGTGATCTAGGGCCGGTCCGTGCAGGAGCATGTGACACAGTGCAGGCTGACATTCTATCAGCACAGAGAGCAGCCTCCCCCACACTACAGGCCGCCCGTGCACTGTTCTTGAGTGAGCAGCAGAGAGTCCAATGGAAGCTGCTGCCCTTGTGTGACAGCTGATTACAGCTACACTGAGCTCAGCAGGGCTCCAGACAGGGCAGCGCTGAGGTCAGGCACAGGGCACTGCTCCGGCCCCTCCTCCCATAACCAGGAAGCAGGAGGCTGCTAGACGAGACGGAGAGGGCTGGGGAGGACTACAAGCCATGTGTATGGAGATCTCAGCCCTGCCAGGCAGCTGCTTCCCTGCACATTGATTCTCCACACAAAGAACTTTGTTACTCTCATAAATAGTAAGTGCAATGTGTAAAGTATTTTCTTACATTTTGACATATTTATGTGAGATATATATATATATGTGTGTAATGTATGTGTATGTACTAATAATTCTGCTGGCATTGTATGGAGAAAGCTTGTAGGCTGCGCTCTCAATACAGAGCAAGTGTCAGCCCCTGTGGTATACAGCCCGCCAGCCCCTGTAGTATACAGCCCGCCAGCCCCTGTAGTATACAGCCCGCCAGCCCCTGTAGTATACAGCCCGCCAGCCCCTGTAGTATACAGCCCGCCAGCCCCTGTAGTATACAGCCTGCCAGCCCCTGTAGTATACAGCCTGCCATCCCCCTGTAGTATATAGCCCGCCAGCCCCTGTGATATATATCCAGCCAGCTAGCATGTAGCCCTGCTCCCCCAGTATATAGGCTGCAGCCCCTGGCCACCCAGTATATAGCATGTAGCCCTCCCCATTCAGTATATAGCCTGCAGCCACTGTTCCCAAAATAATGCCTGTAGGAAAAAAACAAAGTGTACTCACCTTCCGATGCCCCCCCCGCCAGGTTACCTACTATGCATCGATGCTCCGGCAGGTCCTTTTCTATCCATCGATGGTCCAGCATCGGCTTCGTATCCTCGGCAGTCCGTCACAGGCACTATGATGTCAGCCACTCGCTGCTGACCGCGCAGGGTCATTGAGCTGATGCCGGAGCATCGATGGATAGAAGAGCAACTGCCTGGGGGCATTGGAAAGTGAGTACACTTTTTGTTTTTTTTTCTAGACTTTAGTGTAAGCCGAGTTAGGGTTTTTCAGAAATTTTTTTGTAGTGAAAAACTTGGCTTATACTCGAATATATATGGTATATACATGGAAAAATTTAAAAGTTATAGGGTTGAGTGTTGTGTATCTAAACGGGTTTGTGTACTGCTCCTCTGAACACCACTGTAGATTAATATTTTCCATGGAAATATCTTCTATAGGGGGCAATATTATAGTAGTTATATTCTTGTAAATAGGGGGCAGTATTATAGTAGTTATATTCTTGTACATAGGGGGCAGTATTATAGTAGTTATATTCCTGTACATAGGGGGCAGTATTATAGTAGTTATATTCCTGTACATAGGGGGCAATATTATAGTAGTTATATTCCTGTACATAGGGGGCAATATTATAGTAGTTATATTCCTGTACATAGGAGGCACTATTATAGTAGTTGGATTCTTGTACATAGGGGGCAGTATTATAGTAGTTGGATTCTTGTACATAGGGGGCAGTATTATAGTAGTTATATTCTTGTATATAGGGGGCAGTGTTATAGTAGTTATATTCCTGTACTAGGGGGCAGTATTATAGTAGTTATATTCTTGTACATAGGGGGCAGTATTATAGTAGTTATATTCTTGTACATAGGGGCAGTATTATAGTAGTTATATTCCTGTACATAGGAGGCAGTATTATAGTAGTTATATTCTTGTACATAGGAGGCAGTATTATAGTAGTTATATTCTTGTACATAGGGGGCAGTATTATAGTAGTTATATTCTTGTACATAGGAGGCAGTATTATAGTAGTTATATTCTAGTACATAGGGGGCAGTATTATAGTAGTTATATTCTTGTACATAGGGGGCAGTATTATAGTAGTATACTTCCTGTACTAGGGGCGAGTATTAAAGACAGTTATATTCGTTGTACATAGGGGCAGTCATTATATGAAGTTATATTCCTGTACATAGGGTGGAGCATATAGAGTAGCTTTATATCTTCGTACATAGGGGGCATATTATAGTAGTTATATTCTTGTACAAAGTAGGCAGTATTATTATAGTAGTTTATTCCTGTAGCATAGGAGTGCTAGTACTTATCCTAGTTATATTCTTGTAGCATAGGAGGCATTAGTATAGTAGTTATTCTTGTACTAGGGGGGCATTTATAGTAGGTTATATTCTTGTACCTAGGAGGACAGTATTATCGTAGTTTAATTCTAGTACAAGGGGGTCATAATTATAGTATTATATTCTTTTTACAGAGGGTGGCAGTATATCGAAGTTATATTCCTGTACATAGGGGACTAGTACTTATACAGTTATTTCTTGTACATAGGGGCATTATTAAAGAAGTTATATTCGCTGTAACATAGGGGGCAGTGATTATATAGTTATGTCCGTAGAAGAAAAGAAAAACTAGGGGACAGTATTATAGTAGTTTATTAGTACATAGGGGCAGTATTATAGTAGTTATGAATTCTTCTGTACATATGGGCATATTTATAGTAGTTATATTCTAGTACATAGTGGCAGTATTTTATAGTATTATATTCTTGTATCATAAGGACATAAGACAGCAAGGTACTCAAGGATGCTTACCCACAGCCTATAGCATTTCACTCTCCTGTAGCGCAGGTCATGTGGTTTCATCACTATCATCCGCCAGCACGCCGATGCCCATGTGCAATCGTGTGTATCCAAGGGCGCATGCATGATCTTGAATAGCAAGCATCCTTGGAACACCACGGTGAGGTGTAGGAGACGATAGTCAGCGCTGACCGTTGCCTGCGCTACAGTAAAGAAAAGCTATAAGATTGACCTCATCTTATTAGGAAACAATTGTTTGATTAATTCAATCACTACATGTGACTTTAACAGTTTGCAAATTTCACATCCGCAACATCACATCACTCCCGCTACTTCATTGCCCTCTCACAAACATTATGAGGGCCACTCTTAGAATTTTTCCAGGGCCCTCTTAATTTCCATTCGCTCCCTGTATATTATATAATAATAGGGAGTTTTATTGCAGGGCTGACCCAACATCCCTCTGCACTTTTTACGGTAAGGTCCTATTTAACGTCATGTGCCATGTTGTCTCTGGTACGCAGAACTTCACACAAAACATTACATAAAATGAAGTTTGACTCATTACATTACTTGACAATGGTCTGCCACCTTAGTCAAGATGCGTCAGAAACCAGTGGCGATCATCCTAACAAGATAATATTATATATAGTTTATTTGAAATCCTATGATAGCGATTCTAGATATGTTATGCAACTATTTGTAACATACAGGCATTGTGATTCTTGCCGATATATGTATGACTAAGATTAGAGAGATTAATTTAGGACTGTTTTGTTGGAATGTAATGTGCGTGCACTATTTTGATATCCCAATATTAGGCATTGTGAAATTTATTTTGGAGCACAACAGGACTCTCCAATACATTCTCGTCATTGCCTTCGCATTCCAGTTTCATTAATCTGCCAGTATATAAACATTTCTCAATTCGATTTATTAAAAAAATGTACTGGGTGAAGATAATGTCCATAAATGTAGTGTATTTCCCTTAGAAACAAGACTGTGTCCCTGTCTAATACTGCCTCGGCTGGAGGGATTGCAAAGAAACAAAAGTTTTTGGTTACTGTATATGCTACCGGGCTGTCTGTGGTAATGATTGCTCAATCAGGTGTTCAGGGAGGGCTCAATAGCGCTGTCTGGGCACCGCGGCCATAGTGTGATTGGTCGTAGCCGAGAATCTGATCTCGTTTCTAAGGGACCATACTCCATTTATGAGAAATTATATCACACATGACATTGTTTTAACATCCAGATGAAAAATGTTTACATCGGGGAAAATGACTTAAACTTAAAATGTAATGGCCCAGATGGGAATATCACCCTTACAGAAATATAGATTGCCAAAGAAATAAAATAGATGAGGCACAACATCCTGGAAAAAGGCTAGGTGTTATTCACCCAATTTGGAAGGTTCAATGTTTCAGCCCCTCAATAGAGCTTTTATTCAAGGCAAAAAATAATGGTTTTGAATTTTTTTTAATCATCTTTTGTATTGATGTCCTGGAAACTTTGGTATGGTATGAATTTTGTGATAAAAGGGAAGTGATACGCTAAGTGTCATGTGACGCTGAAGAAGGTCCGAAATTGGAAGAAACCCTAGGTCGGGCGGGGATCTTTATTTGAGTAGTTTGAACACACGAATTGTAATCAGCATTCACATGAGGCGTAATATACGGAGTGTTCTTTGTCTGTCACTACTCTGGATTAGGAATTGATTCTGGCTTTTCTCTTTGATTTTTTCCACCTGTGTAGTTAGTGAAGGAGCGCAAACACGATATAAGATCTACAAAAAAAGATGTTATCGGGAGTCTCTTGCGTGTGCTATTCTACGATAAGTATCATCCTATTGTCGTAAAATTTCTAATACACACTATGGTGGGGGGCGTATGTTTTAAAGTACCGGTGAGTGCCGCACAATTTTTTCTTTCCTTCTGCTCTACTATTGCCTATTGCTACCTGTAGCGTGCACCACGGTCACAGACGCGACTCATGCTGTCCGGTTCACAATCCCGGCTCCTGGACCTGAAACTATCAGTATTGTGATTTACGAGTGTGAATTGGGTGGTGCCGGTAACCTGTTTCTTTGCCGCATAGTGGTTATAGTAGTTATATTCCTGTACATAGGGGGCAGTATTATAGTAGTTATATTCCTGTACATATTCCTGTACATAGGGGGAGTATTATAGTAGTTATATTCCTGTACATAGGGGGCAGTATTATAGTAGTTATATTCCTGTACATAGGGGGATGTACATATGTGGATGTACAGGATGTATGTGTGTACAGTATGTGTATGTACATATGTGGATGTACAGGATGTATAAGTGTACAGTATGTGTATGTACATATGTGGATGTACAGGATGTATAAGTGTACAGTATGTGTATGTACATATGTGGATGTACAGGATGTATGTGTGTACAGTATGTGTAGTGCAGACCTTCTTACCACTGGACTAGGAAGTGCCGACCTTCTTACCACTGGACTAGGTAGTGCAGACCTTCTTACCCCTGGACTAGGAATTGCGGACCTTCTTACCACTGGACTAGATAGTGCAGACCTTCTTACCACTGGACTAGGAGGTGCGGACCTTCTTACCACTGGACTAGGTAGTGCAGACCTTCTTACCCCAAGACTAGGTAGTGCAGACCTTCTTACCCCAAGACTAGGTAGTGCAGACCTTCTTACCCCAAGACTAGGTAGTGCGGACCTTCTTAACCACTGGACTAGGAAGTGCCGACCTTCTTACCCCTGGACTAGGTAGTGCAGACCTTCTTACCCCAAGACTAGGTAGTGCGGACCTTCTTACCCCTGGACTAGGAATTGCGGACCTTCTTACCACTGG
>WNYA01001600.1:24361-66519 GCA_019512145.1 Engystomops pustulosus
CCAAGACTAGGTAGTGCAGACCTTCTTACCACTGGACTAGGAAGTGCAGACCTTCTTACCACTGGACTAGATAGTGCAGACCTTCTTCCCCCAAGACTAGGTAGTGCAGACCTTCTTACCACTGGACTAGGTAGTGCAGACCTTCTTACCACTGGACTAGGAAGTGCCGACCTTCTTACCACTGGACTAGGTAGTGCAGACCTTCTTACCCCAAGACTAGGTAGTGCAGACCTTCCATCACCATAGACAGGGGGCATCCTCTACACCTAGAGGAGAGGAGGTTCTACCATCACCATAATCTAAAAAATGGTAAAAGAGCAAGTGTACATAAAAAGGGGAGGGGGTTATCAAACGAGGTGTGTCAGGCAGAAATTTGGGTTGTTTTCATGGATTCCACATCAAAGTTGTTAACTTTGTCGCCACCCTGCTGTGTTATCCACAAAATATACTGGCAAACTTTTACCATTTAGGGATATTATTTCAGCGCTTCTTGCGCATCTGTTTACATTCCCCTCACCCGGCATATCCTAAACTTATAAGAACGCTACTACACTTGATCTTATACAAAAGGTTCTTAGAAGTGCTGTTTGGGGAGTAGCCTATAGACAGGGGCTTGGATTGGCGAAAGCTCGACTGGCTGCAGAGCGCCAGCTCCATCACAAGATCCAACTAACATAGTTGCAGCACCTTTAATCTACTACTAGTTCACTGCCTCCATAATAATAATAATCTTTATTTATATAGCGTCATCATATTCTGCAGCGCTTTACAAATCATAGGAAACAAATACAAATGTAATGTAACAGAGCACAACATTTGTATGGAACAACAGGAGTGAGGTCCCTGCTCGCCAGAGCTTACGGTTTATGAAGATGATGGGGTAACACGAGGTAAAAGAATATTTAATGGTCAAGCCATTCTTCTTAGGGAATAGAACAAAATATAATAAATGGAATTGCTGTCGCTTGAAACACTCAGCCGTCATCTTATATACCAGGTCCAGGGTGAATGGGACTGCAGAGAAGTCTGGTGCCTGTTGGTTGCTGGATAACAGATGGGAGGACGACACAGGACGGGTTAGTAGAAGAGTTAAAACTTCATGCAGTTAATGAGTGTTATAGGCTTGCCTAAAGAAATGGGTTTTAAGAGCACGTTTGAAACTTTGGAGGTTAGGTATTAGTCTGATAGTCCGGGGCAGAGCATTCCATAGAATTGGTGCAGCTCTAGAGAAGTCTTGGAGACGCGAGTGGGAGGTCCGCACTAGGGTAGAGGTTAATCTAAGATCACTGGCGGATCTAAGAGCACGGGTTGGGCGATAGACTGAGATAAGAGAGGAGAGGTAGGGGGGTGCAGCATTATACAGAGCTTTATGGATGAGGGTTATTATTATTTTAAACTATTCGAAAGGAGACTGGCAGCAAGTGCAGCGACTGGCATGAACTGTAAGCATACATGGTCCCCTTATCAAACGAGCTGTGTCAGGCAGAATTTTGGGTTGTTTTCATGGCTTCCATGTTAACTTTGTCGCCACCCTGCTGTGTAATCCTTTTATCATGTAGCGATATTATTTGAGCGCTTCTTGCTCACCTCCTTTGGTTCCTCTCTGCCACCCATTGGTTTGAAGCCTGAGTCCATTTAGGGTATGTCGCCATGCCACTCTCTAGCCTGCCGCTGCTGCCGCTGCCTCTGCATGCCGTCCCCTATAGTGTCAGGGTCAATTATTGGATGTTTTAGATGCTATCTAGCTTCATTCTGTCACTCTGTCATGGCCATGCTGTTGCCCATAATTTTGGCATAATGGTGCGATTAAGCAGCCTCAGAGGCATCCATGCATGCTGCCCCTGCTGTTTCCTGTCCATTTCCGTGGTGTTTCCATCCTTTTCTGAGGTTCCCAGGTGTTTGGCCAAGCTTCCCTGTGCAGAGCCTTGGTCCCCTTGAAAAATGCTCGAGTCTCCCATTGACTTCAATGGGGTTCGTTATTCGAGACGAGCACTCGAGCATCGGGAAAAGTTCGTCTCGAATAACGAGTACCCGAGCATTTTAGTGTTCGCTCATCTCTAATAATAATAATAATAATAATAATAATAATTCCAGTATTTATATAGCGCACACAGATTACGCAGCGCTGCTGCACAGAGATGCCAAATCAGTCCTTGTCCCCAACGGAGCTCACAATCTAATCAGCCTACCGGTATGTTTTGGAGTGTGGGAGGAAACCGGAGGACCCGGAGGAAACCCACGCAAACACGGAGAGAACATACAAACTCTTTGCAGATGTTGACTCTTTTTTGATGCACCTTTAACATGGGGCGTGTGACACATTTCTGTTGGACTTTGCATGATAAATGTGGCGCATGGTCTGACTGAGCACCGGAGCGCCCCCTTCAGTGCAGAGGAAGTTGCACGAGGAATAGTGCAATAGTGAAGAGAAGTAAAAGACTCGAGGCTGCGTTCAAACACAAAAGCAGGTGTGGATGATAATGGGTGAGAATGTATCATTGAGGGTGCGGTCACACGTCCCATTTAACGCGTGCGTTTAAAAACGCATCGCAAGAGCTGAAGATAGATTTGCCTAATTAAACAGCTGTTAACACTTGCGTTTACAAAACACAAATGTTAACACTTGTGGTAACATTGTGTTAACATTGCATGCGTTAACGTTTGCATTTTGTAAACACTCGTGTTTAAAGCTGTTTAATTAGGCAAATCTCTCTTCAGCTCTGGCATTGCTTTATTAAACGCATGCGTGAAAACGCAACTTGTGACCGCACCCTGAGACAAAGCTGCTGCTACTACTTTTTTATCCACATTACAAATAGCTGCTAAAAAACTGGACATGTGAACTGAGCCTTAGTAAATGTGCCCCATTATCTATCTATCCATTCATTGGCAGGATTAAATACACGTTAGCATTGCCAAAGCATTTATAAAATATTGGATTGTGGTGGATGAGGTGGGGTACAGGGTGATGGGGAACACGATGAAGGGAGACATGAGTTTGGGGGGGGGGGTAATTATAGTCTATGGTATATCACATGTCTCTCAGTCTATGGCAGGCAGTAACCTATTGGGGCTCATTTACTAAGGGTCCGAACGCTGCACTTTCGTCGGGTTTCCCAAATATTTCCGTTTTGCGCTGAATTGCGATCGGATTGAGGCGCATTGGCGCCGGCTTTCACGCGACAGAAATCGGGGGCGTGGCCATCGGACAACACGACGTATTCGGAAAAAACGGGGAATTTAAAAAACTATTTGTGTCGCAAGATCACGCACTTACATGCACCAGGAAGAAGCAGGTGAACTCCGGCGGACCTCAGCGCAGCAGTAGACATCTGGTGGATATCGGGCGCACGACCTATGTGCCCCTACGTGCTGCTATGGCCATTGTATCTCATATGTATCTTTATATCTTCTATTGATCTTCTACTGTATCAGTTCTCTCTCTGTATCTACTTCTCTCCATCTTGTATCCTCCTCTCTGTCTGTTCAGCAGCTGGATCCCTCTTTCTGGATATTTCGGGGGGGTTATTCAGAGTGCAGGACTTGTGTCTGCTCCATGGTGTGAGGGTCTCTTGTGTGTGTGCGGTGTAGTAAAGCCCCCGACACCCCAGCTGGCATCAGGCAGAAGAGGCTTCTTTGATTCTGGGACTTTTAACGCTGCATTTTGCCGGAGTGTTTATTCCTACAATCCAAACAGAATTATCCGCAGTTTATTTTATAGTGAATTAAGTGTCAATAGGAATGTGACCCTATCCCGGCAGATATTACAAGGATGTGTCCACTGGACGGGATCCAGGACGGGGCTGGCATATCTCACGTCCCGGAGACCACACCGCACGCCGTACATACACTGCGAAATCAGCGCAAAGGTCGCACGCCGCGCCAGCCAATCCCGTCCCTCCTATCACCCAGCTCCGCTATGGGTATTCCCAAGAACCAAATACATTTATCCACAACTTTCTGTTCTAATTTGCGCATCAGTTTCTCAGAATTTCCAAGATCTCTGCTTTCTGTCAGTGAATAGAAACGTGTTTACATCCAGAGCCGGAAAACCTAATGCTTTTCACAGCTGAAGATTTGTTACTGTTCAATCCGGTACAATGTAAAATTCTCTCCCCTTCTCCTGTTTGCTACAATGTTTCAGTGCAGTTATATGTATCAGTCTGTTTAGTTTATAGACCGGATACAATTGTGAAGCTTAAAGGGGTCTTCTGTTTATATCAGGTCACGTGGCTAGGGGATAACTTGTCAGTCCAGGGTCCCAGTGATCATGAGAACAGAGGTCCTGTGATCAAAATGAGAGAACAATGGGGCTCATTTACTAAGGGCTCAGCGCACGTGATCGGATTTTGACGTGACAGAAATGGGGGGGGTGTGGCCATCGGACAACCCGACGGATTCGGAAAAACCGCGGAATTTAAAAAAACGAAATGTGTCGCAAGATCATGCACTCCCATGCACCGGGAAGAAGCAGGTGAACTCCGGCGGACCTCGGCACAGCAGCGACACCTGGTGGACATCGGGCGCACGACCTTAGTGAATCCCGGCAGATTCTTTGAGTCCTGTCTGGTGAACTTAATTATGGGGTGATGACCTGGGTGCCCACAGAAAGGGCTCAGAGTGCCACCTCTGGCACTAGTGCCATAGGTTCGCCACCACTGCCGTAGGAGAACGCGCCGTGGGATCGCGACGGGACCGGGTAAGTAAATGAGCCCCAATGTCTGATGACTTGATTCTCTGAAAAATAATGTCATCTCCATTGATGAACAATTGAAGGAGTTTTTGTAAGGGGTCACCAGGTGCCTAGAACAGGGTTTTACACAATTACCAAAGTATCATCATAAAACCTTTCATCTGCAGAAAATGTGATGGTGATAATTAGAGAACAGAGAAAGATAATAATGACATTTTCTGAAGGTCCTAGCAGTCACCAATCAGTAGGGAGAACACAGGACCTCAGCACCGACCACAGGGCATCACTGGGATGGGCAGGGATCGGTTAAGACTGCCATGGACCCTGGACTGTATGAATATTATAGCCTGGGATTCACTAACTGCATATGATATCAATATAAAGCTTCTTGGGAAATGGAGGATTCATTCCTTCTGCCTGCTTTCAATCTGCAGTTTCAGGACCCTTGGAAGGTCCTAAATTGCCTCTTGAGTATAACTGTACTGTAAGCAGGAACAGATGTATTAGGATTTCATGGTTGGTTCACTTGGTTGTGGGTCTTCTAGAAGGCTTTGGCACTTCCTCCACCACCTTTCACTGACTTCTTTACACACTTTGGGTTCAGTCTTTCCCCAATTTGTTGACAAATATAATATTTTCCATCTGATACAAATAAATGAAACTTGCTTTCATTATTAAAACGAACTGTGGACACTTCTCCTCTGTCCACACATCCTGCTCCTCAGCGGTGAGTCTCGCCTTTTGATTCTTTCTGGTAATGAGAGCTTTGGTCACTGCAGATTTGTCTTTCAGTGGAAACGCTCTCAAACATCATGACACTGTATGATGAGACAGATCCTTACCCTGTTCAGTGCTGAACTAGCAGCAGTTCAAACTGCTGTGATGGAACAATTACCCATGGAGATTCTCCGCATTATCCTGTCCTCTCTTGCATTTGTCTTTCTGGAGGGGGGGGGGGGCAGTCTTCTTGGGGGACTTGTGACTTGAGTTTATGATGTTGTAAAGATGCAATTTTCTACAAATTACATACTTGGAGTGACCAAATGCGCTAACTGATAGGATCACCCCTTGGGCCTTCATTTGGACATTCTGCTTCCGGAGGGTTTCAGTCACTTTGGATCGGCACAACTTTTTTTGCAATGTCAGTGAAAACTGGAAAGTTAGGATGCGGCCACGCAGTTCAGCAACCGTTTCGTCAGCAATGGGCTTGTACTGAGCTCATCTACGTTTCAGAGGAAACACGTGTGATTGGTAACTAGCACCACGTGTTTTGCATGTAAACAATGCATTATATACATTGTTGCTGTGATTTGTTACAATGGTTTCTATGACACTGTCTGTCATAATGTAGCCAGAGCAGCAGCTCATATCTCTGTTTCCTGTTTGTTACAATGGGGCACATTTACTTACCCGGTCCTGTCGCGATCCCGCAGTGCATTGTCCGACGAGGATTCCGGTCTGCCGCGATTCACTAAGATTGTGCGCACGAGTTCCTGCATCCATCGCTTCCCTGCTGAAGTCTGCCGGAGTTCACCTTCTTCTTCCTGGTGCTTTGTAAGTGCGTGTCTTGCGTCACACTTCTAAATGTTAAATCCCGCGCGTTGTCCGAATCCGTCAGGTTGTCTGACGGCCCCCCCCCCCGAATTCTGTTGCGTGCAAGCCGGCGCCGATGCACCAAAATCCGATCACGTGCGCCAAAATACCGGGGCAATTCGGCACAAAACGGAAATCGTCGGGAAACCCAACCAAAATGCGTCCGACGGACCCTTAGTAAATGAGCCCCATTGTGTCAGTGCAGATACAATTTACTTGTATGAGGCTGTTGAGCACATTGAGGATTGTCTACAGTGGATACAACTGTAGCAAACACTATGCTGTGAGTATCACATCTCTGTGGATCAGGTGTATAGCTATAGGAGCGTCACTTAGTAAGTCAGGGCCTGGTTTCAGATTTTGCATTGGGGCCCTGTTATGCGTCTAGATTTATACAAGAATGTTCCCATTCACTGACAGCAAGCAGAAAACCTTTTTAAAGGATTGTCTCCTTCCAGGAGCGGGGGTGCTGATACCTGGGTGCTTATAAATGATTACACTGGAGAAAGCTTTTCCCGGAGTTTCCCTTTGATTTGGCAGCACCCATCATGTGTGATTCCCTATTATAGCCACTAGATGGAGCACGAGTCCAGCAAAGTAGCCGGATCTCCCTTCCCACTGGCCCACCAGGGGTGCGGGCCACTTCCTAGCCGCTTACAGAAGGCTCCCGGCATCAATGGATCCCATTTACATTCTGTTTTCTATAATTCCTAATTAAGTCCCTCTGAATCCAATTACAGCCGTGGTTTTCCCTGAGTCAGAGCCTCCCGACATAACTCTGTGTATATACAGTGCGCGGATGCAAGGCCCAACATGTGAAGTTATAAAGAGCTTAGTGTCCCCGGGGTTAACCCCTGCCATGCCGCTGCCCGCATCCTGTTAGCTGGGTATCAGCGGTGCAGGTGTTACTCCTGTGACCCGCCAGCCCGTCCGGGCTACACCCGATACTACATATAAATGCCACTAAACAGCAGCAGCCACATGACACCACCCACATGATCAGCCACCGCTCACCGCCATCCGCAGCATCACGTTTCACTTCAGTTTATTTTCCATAAGTTTCCAGTTATAATGTAATTTTCTCAATTGTGCCCCCAGTGTCGCTCCCGAATTCCTTCTAAATGGATTCAGTCTTATCTTACGTCAAGTTCTGTAACTTTCTTATAGACTTGCATAGTATGCAACACTCACTATTCTGATCGTGTGCGCCAAAATCTGCACATTCCTAATCTGCTACTCATTTTGCTATGACTGTCCAATAATCCGGAATATCTCATCATCTGTGACAGTCATGTTTTATTGATGCCGGATTAATGGATTGTTACTGTAGACAATGGGGGTCATTTACTAAGGGCCCGATTCGCGGTTTCCCGACGTGTTACCCGAATATTTCCGATTTGCGCCGATTGTACCTGAATTGCCCCGGGATTTTGGCGCATGCGATCGGATTGTGGCGCATCGGCGCCGGCATGCACTCGCCGGAAATCGGGGGCGTGGCCGAACGAAAACCCGATGGATTCGGAAAAAAAACGCCGCATTTAAAAAAGGAAATTGTGTCGCGGAGCTTGCACTTACCTTCATCCAGGATAGGATCGTGAACTTCAGTGCATTTCAGGGAACTTCAGTGCAGCAGCGCCACCTGGTGGACGTCAGAGGAACTGCCTTGATGAATCCCGGCCGGACCCGAATCCAGCGCAGAGAACGCGCCGCTGGATCGCAAACGGACCGGGTAAGTAAATCTGCCCCAATTTGTATAATATATATATTGAGGTAACACAATATAAATACCTCATATCAGGTGAACATATAATGTTCTAGATCTTTCGTATTACCATCCATCCTCCCCCTCCCCTCCAGATTACGGGAAATTGTGTGACTCCGCTGACCAGGGCCGGTTCTAGACAAAGTGGGGCCCTGGGCAAAACTAAAAGTGGGTTCCCAAAATAAAACTATTTAATGACCAGTCACAGTCAGTAAGAGGCTCCCTATAGTATGGTAAAACAAACTGTAATATTGGATATTTTATAGATGATAGGGAGAGTGATGGGCAGCATGGTGTTGCAGTGGTTAGCACTACAGCCTTGCAGCGCTGGTCAACATCTGCAAAGAGTTAATGGGGGTCATTTACTAAAGGCCCGATTCGTGTTTTCCCCCGTGTTACCCGAATATTTCCGATTTGTGCCGATTTCCCCTGAATTGCCCCGGGATTTTGGCGCACGCGATCGGATTGTGGCGCATCGGCGCTGGCATGCACGCAACGGAAATCGGGGGGCGTGGCCGAACGAAAACCCGACTGATTCGAAAAAATAAAGAATTATTAATTATTATAATGATAGAATATAAATAGGAAAGATGATATTTATAGCGATTTCTAGATGCAGAATATAAAAGTAGATGATAAATATAGTAGAAGAGAAATAGAAGATTGATTAATAAATAGAGAAATAGCAAGATATATAAATGGTCAGATTATAGGAGATGATAATTAGACAGATAGATATATAGACAGGAGATGGATGATAAGCAGGTAACCAACAGGTATTAACCCTTTCACTGCCCGGCATGTCTGGATATTTTGTTGCATTATTGACCAAAGCAATTTTTACCATTTTGACATGTAAATATGCAGTCACATTAGGCGAAGAGGATCGAATGTTCATCGTATCAGTCAATTTTTGCAAAAAAAAATTATCACGAAATAAAAGGCAATTAGAGAGAAAGTGTGTTCTTAGATAGTTCTGCATGAATATTAGTTGATATTGTTCCTTATCAGAATGTAGTAACATATAAAGTGATTATTTCCATTATCTGGGAGGTGCAGCAGCTCCTGTGTGCAGCAAACTCCCTGCAGCCTGATGGCTAAGAATCTGGAGGGGGGGGGGGCACACTTCAGGGGGCTGTATCTCTGGCTCCGTGACACATAGAACCTCACTTCTTTTTTCCTAAGAAAGAAGAGAGTCTCCTCTTTTATAGGAATCTATGAATTTGATTCTAAGTTTCAGGAAAACGGAGATATTAACTGTTAAACTACCATCGGGAGTGATTTTTATATATAAAAATGTCACCTGATATTCTCACTTTAAACCTGAATATCTCCGGATCCCTGGCACCTAGAAACACAATTCAAAATTTATTTGAAAGAAGATATTCTCCCCTTTCAATTTGCCTACCCATAGCGCCGGCCCAGCCGCCAACCTCCACTGTAGAAAATGAAATTGTATGGAAGAATCTATCTGTGATCAGGTCTCCCGTGAAGGGGTCGGGTATCATGGAAAGATTCACACTGGGATTATAATAAGTGATGTGCGCTGACATCACTAGAGGTGGGGGGCCACACTCCATGGGGCATCACAAAACAGCTACCCCATATATTATACAGTATAAGGTACAAGCAGGTAGAAATAGTAAAGGGTTGATGTATCATCTGCCACTATAAATCTATATACCCCACAAGATCGTATGGATATAGGAGTCTGATTAAGATCAACCTCTGTCCTAAAGGGAGTCCTCTTATAACAGGCGCTCAGGTACAATCCTACATAACCTCACGGCGATTGATGCAAGTCAGATGTTATTTTGGAGAGGAGGATTGTAATTTTTATGCAGCCAATGATCGTCATGCACTTAAAGGGAAACTTCCAGTGGGGAAGGAGCTCTGCTGCTGCCAGTAGGGGGACAGAGCTCTGCTGCTATCAATAGGGTATGGAGAAGGAGCTCTGTTGCTGCCAGTAAAGGAAAGAGCTCTGCTGCTGCAAATAGGGGGAGGGAGCTCTGCTGCTGCCAGTAGGGGTTCCATGGCTTTGTTAGCCACCGTCTCATGACCTTTATAGAGAAGACGCGTCCAGCAATAATGACAGTGTTTGTTTTGCTTAGGATTCTGAGTGTCTTCACTCCGGTTCTTCAGTGCGTCCCCCCGACCATAATTTTTTTTCTTAGTTTCCAAGTCTATACTCGCGTAACCTCTTTCTCTTATAGATGGTGTCTAATAAGAGTTTATCCTGTAGATCTAAGAAGAAAAAAAACTTATAATGAAGACTCTGGGCTATAGAAACTGGGGAGTTACAGATGAAGACTGGGGGGGCTGGCGACAGATGAAGACTGGGGGTTACAGATGAGACTGGGGAGATGAATACCGTGAAGACTGGGGGCTACAATGAAGACTGGGGGCGTACAGATGAAGACTGTTAAGATGGGGAGTTACAGATGAAGACTGGGGGCTACAGATAACTGGGGAGCTAAGAGCTGACTGGGGAAGTTACAGATGAAGTACTGGGGTACAGATGAAGACTGGGGAGCTCATGAATGAAAGACTGGGGGCTCAGATAGAAGACTGGGGCTACAGATGAGACTGGGGGGCTACAGATGAAGACTGGGGTCGTACGAGATGAAGACGGGGGGATGACATGGATACTACGATGAAGACTGGGGATGCTAGAGAGAAGACTGGGGAGCTACAGATAAAGACTGGGAGCTACAGATGATAAGACTGGGGCTACAGAGAAGACTGGGGACAGTGAAGCTGGGGAGCTACAGATGAAGACTGGGGGTTACAGGATGAACAAGGGCTACAGATGAAATAGCTGGGGGGGCTACAGATGAGACTGGGGGAGCTAGAGATGAAGACTGGGGGCTAACAGATGAAGACTGGAGCTACGATGAGAACTGGGGGATTTATCACGATGAAGACTGGGGGCTACAGTAAAGACTGTGGGGCTACAGAAATACCAACTGGGGCTACAGATGAAGACTGGGGGCACATATGAAGACTGGGGAGGCTAGAGATGTAAACTGGGGTCTACAGATGATGACTGGGGGCTACAGATGAAGACTGGGGGGCTACAGTGATGGCACGATAAGACTGGGGGCTACAATAGAAGACTGTAGGGCTACAGATAGAGACGGGGTACAGATGACCTGGGGGCTCAGACGGGTCACAGATAGACTGGGCACGTGAAGACTGGGGGCTACAGATGAAGACTGGGGGCTACCGATTAAGACTGGGGGTCTAACCAGATGAAGACAGTGGGGGCTTACAGATGAAGACTGGGGGGCTACAGATGAAGAAACTTGGGGAGTTGCGATTGAAGACTGGGGCTTACAGATGAGACTGGGGGCTACAGATAAACTTGGGGTCTACAATGAAGACGGGGGTGTACAGATAAGAACTGGGGGGTACGAAGACTGGGGGGACAGATAGAAGACTGTGGGGGGTTACGATGACAGACTGGGGGCTACAGATGAAGACTGGGGGCTACAGATGAAGACTGGGGAGCTAGAGATGAAGACTGGGGGTTACAGATGAAGACTGGGGCTAGATGAATAGGGCTACAGATGAAGACTGGGGGGCTACAGATGAAGACTGGGGGGCTTAACAGTATAAGACTGGGGCTACAATGAAGATGAGCGAGATGGCTGGGGGTATCCAGATTAGGAACTGGGTGGCTACAGATGAAGACTGGGGCGAGTAGATGAGACTGGGGGTACAGATGAAGACTGGGGCTACAAAACAAGAAGATGAAGACTGGGAGGCTACAGATGAAGACTGGGGGGCTACCGATGAAGACTGGGGGCTACAGTGAAAGACTGGGGAGCTAGAGATGAGAACGTGGAGGCTACTATGAACATGGGGTCTGTACCTGAAGACTTGGGTTGGGGGGCTATATATAAAAATTATTCCGGCTATAAAAAGCCAGATGTACCATAGATTGAAGACTGTGGAGACTAACCTAAGCTTGAGAGTTTAAGAGGAAATGGGGACTTGGAAATTTGAGACGAGGGAGCTATAGATGAAGTCTCGAGGGGTCTATAAGGTGCAGACTGAGGGATTTTGACAAATTTGATGAATCTGGGGATACATTTTTAAGAGAAATGTTGTGGAGGACCCATATGGCTGCCTCTCAGACCCCATGTGTCCTATCATTGGGATCTGGAGATTGTCCATTGCGAGATTGGGACTCACGGAGGGTCCCAGCAGGACTGTGCCCACACCTACCAGGACCACTGGTCAGGACCAGGCATCCTGCCAGCCAGAAGACGACGGAACCATTGTACCACCCCGGATGATGCCTCAAACCTCAAGGCAATCTGAGTGTGCACAGAAATACAGCACTGTGACACAGCCTGTATGGAGGAGAGACATACTACCACACATGTATCTCTCTCTTGCATAGCAAGTAATATGAGCTCTATATGGCAGTCATTATACCTCCCGCTATTTTGAAGCCTATATAGCTCTATTCTAGAAGCCTTGATTGCAGTATTATATACTACATGAAAAGCATTATAATTGGCAGTATTATAGAGGCACAAGGTGTTATATTTTATTTAGACTTGGGGGGATAGATTGCTTAGATGTGTGATAAGTCCAGTGATCGGGCACTGTATGGCGGTATAAATATTATGCTATAGTTCTGTACTTCTAGGACTGTATGGGGGTATTATTGGGGCCACTCTGTAGCACTATAATACGATTTGTGTAGCTATGGGGGGTTATAGGAGGTATAATGTGAGCTCTATGTGCAGTATTAATGTCATCATTCATAGGCCCATAATACAGACTATGTATAAAAAGGCCAAATATAACAGGACCTCCCTTTGTGGAGAATCACCGCTTTCCCAGATGCCTCAGTGCTGGCACAATACTGCTGTCTGTAGTTTCTGTGGCCGGTTGTCAGGGTGTCGGTGTCCCTCTCTCGTTGCCCGGTCTGGGTAATATCGCATTTTTGGAACTGATCCGTCTAATTCCCTGCTGCCAAGAGACTGGGGGAAGAGGGGGACCTATACCCACCGCCGGGGGTCCCAGGGGGCCTCCTGAACCTCTTTCTTCTGCTATCCATGATGATCGCATTCATTTCCTTATTATCCTTGTACTCATTACTCCCGTCACCCGCTCTGTGCACCCCCGTGTTCACTCTTATTTTCTGGCTTTCATGTGTGCAGGACGGCCCTTTATTAACCAGCGCGTCCCACTCCCCTCCTTCCTGCAACATAACTGGCCAGCCGATACATAATGGTCACCGAGACCGCCTCCTCCTCCTCAACACTACTCAAGGTTCTGCTGAAAGTACAAACATGTTAATTATGTACATTACACAGCCACATGACACAGCCAATAATGGTCACCATACTCCATAATCGGGGCTTTATAGTCATTGTACCCAGAGCTGCGCTCACTATCCTTGCTGCTGGTGCAGTACTGTTACATACATGACATTACTTATCCTGTACTGATCCTGAGTTACATCCTGTATTATACTCCAGAGCTGCACTCACTATTCTGCTGCTGGTGCAGTCACTGTGTACATACATGACATTACTTATCCTGTACTGATCCTGAGTTACATCCTGTATTATACCCCAGAGCTGCACTCACTATTCTGCTGCTGGTGCAGTCACTGTGTACATACATGACATTACTTATCCTGTACTGATCCTGAGTTACATCCTGTAGATCTTTTATTTTATATAAAAGTAAAAAACATAACAATACAAACAAAACATAATATACAATATATACAATCTCTTAACTGCTGGTCCAGCCACATTCACACCTAGTAAAAACAATAACTTAAAATACACCGTAATGAAAACCAATTACCACAACCCCCACCCAACCGATTATCACAACCTAAACCAAACCAATAAACAATAAGAAAAGCCACACCCACAAATAAAACATAAATGAATATAAATATACATAAACCCACCCCACACCCTCTAATAACAAACCACCTGTCTCCATTCCCTCTTAGCTTTAAACACGGCCGCCAAATCTGGCAGCCTGGTCTCCTGCAAAAATAAAATGTCGGCTTCAACACGGCCGAGAAAATCAAAGGCCGCAAATCTAGCCGCATCAGACTTAATGCTGGCGACATTAATGGACGCCAGCGTCAACGGAGTGGGTGCCGCCATCATGAGTGATTGAGTTAGACGGCTTTCTTTTTACCCATCTTACCACCACCCTCGGGAAATGAACACCCCCTTTTTAGACATATTGTGGTGTCCATCTCCCGCACCTCTGATGCTTCAGGGGCAGATCCAGGACCTGCCCCCTCATCCTCGTCTCCAGACTCTGGGCCAGTCTCTCCTCCTGAGGACCCTGACTCCCCAGGGGGAGACTCGGCACCTCCTGCAGGCCCCGCCACCTCTGGCCCTTCACCCTCAGCCCCTCCATCGGCAGGAGAGGCTCCATCCAGGGCCAGGAATCGATTTGAAAGTTCGACCAGCAGGGGGTTGGTTGCACCTTCCTTGGGTACCTTAGTCAGGGTGGGAGGAGATCTTACACCTCCCTTCTTTTTACCCTTCTTTTTACCCGATTAAACAGCACCTTTGCCAAAACCTTTCTGTCCGTATTGAAAAGCGCTATGGGACGCCAGTTCTCAATACGAGATCGGTCCTTATCCTTTAACAGAATGATCAGGGCAGACCTCCTCATTGACTTCTGCAGAGCGCCCGAGGAAAGACACTCATTGAATACCTCAGTCAAGAGGGGAACCAAGGCGTCTTATAAAACTCGGATGTTAAGCCATCCGGACCTGGCGATTTCTTGAGGGCGAGCCCTTCAATCGCCAGGCTGACTTCCTCTTCCCTGATCATCTCTGTCAAAACATCAAGAGAGGGGTCTACTCCTGGCTCAGGGACAGTTTCAGCCAGGAAAGCCGACATCACATCCCGATCTAGATCCTTCCTGCCCAAGAGGTGCGAGTAGAAGGATCTGACGACCTCCAGAATCCCTGATCTGGACCTTTTCAGGGATCCCGTACTGTCAACCAGTCCCGTGACAACTTTACCATTCACTGACATCTTGCAGTTTCTGTAAGGGTCGGGCGAGCGGTATTTCCCGTAATCCCTCTCAAAAACCAAAGATGCGTGTCTATCGTACTGACACCTCTTCAGCAAGGATTTCACTCTGGAGATGTCCTCACGACTACCTCCAGTCGAGACGAGATGCTCGAGTTTCCTCCTCAGGCCCTGATACAGGCGGTACCTGTCCAGGCTCCTGAGGCTCGAGAGCTGGCGGAAGAATCTCGCCACCCTTTTCTTGAGCATCTCCCACCACTCTGACTTACTGCTACAAAGGCCCAGCAATGGTACCTGGCTCTGAAGAAAGTCCTCAAAGGATTGTCTGATCTCTGCTTCTTCCAGGAGAGACGAATTGAGCTTCCAGTAGCCTCTTCCCATCCGGGGGGTCTCTGTAACATTCAGAGAAAACAAAATTAGACAGTGATCGGAGAATTCCACCTCAACAACAGAAACTGCTGAAGAAATGGCTTCCTCCTTTAAATAAAACCTGTCTATTCTAGACCTGCAGCTACCCCTATAATAGGTGAACCCCGCGTGGCCTGGGGTGTGCCGGATGTGGACATCCACCAGGCGAGCCTCACTAGCTATGCTATTAAGAGCGACGCTATCATAAGTCAGCTTGTCTCTGGAACCTCCCCTATCCTGGGACCTCGTGACAGCATTGAAGTCCCCTCCAAAGACCACCTGCCGACTTGTAAAAAGGTAGGGCTTGATCCTCATAAAGAGACACTTCCTGTCCCACTTGGACTGGGGACCATAGATGTTAATTAGGCGAAGTTCTTGTCCCTTCATGAGGACATCCAGGATCAGGCACCTCCCCATTTCTAACTCAATAACCCGTCGGCATTCTACCGGTGCGGTAAAAAGGACCGCCACTCCGCTATACGGCTCGGCCGCAAGAGACCAATAGGAAGGCCCATGTCTCCATTCCCTCTTAGCTTTAAACACGGCCGCCAAATCTGGCAGCCTGGTCTCCTGCAAAAATAAAATGTCGGCTTCAACACGGCCGAGAAAATCAAAGGCCGCAAATCTAGCCGCATCAGACTTAATGCTGGCGACATTAATGGACGCCAGCGTCAACGGAGTGGGTGCCGCCATCATGAGTGATTGAGTTAGACGGCTTTCTTTTTACCCATCTTACCACCACCCTCGGGAAATGAACACCCCCTTTTTAGACATATTGTGGTGTCCATCTCCCGCACCTCTGATGCTTCAGGGGCAGATCCAGGACCTGCCCCCTCATCCTCGTCTCCAGACTCTGGGCCAGTCTCTCCTCCTGAGGACCCTGACTCCCCAGGGGGAGACTCGGCACCTCCTGCAGGCCCCGCCACCTCTGGCCCTTCACCCTCAGCCCCTCCATCGGCAGGAGAGGCTCCATCCAGGGCCAGGAATCGATTTGAAAGTTCGACCAGCAGGGGGTTGGTTGCACCTTCCTTGGGTACCTTAGTCAGGGTGGGAGGAGATCTTACACCTCCCTTCTTTTTACCCTTATCTCCGCTTCCTCCAGGAGAGACGAATTGAGCTTCCAGTAGCCTCTTCCCATCCGGGGGGTCTCTGTAACATTCAGAGAAAACAAAATTAAACAGTGATCGGAGAATTCCACCTCAACAACAGAAACTGGTGAAGAAATGGCTTCCTCCTTTAAATAAAACCTGTCTATTCTAGACCTGCAGCTACCCCTATAATAGGTGAACCCCGCGTGGCCTGGGGTGTGCCGGATGTGGACATCCACCAGGCGAGCCTCACTAGCTATGCTATTAAGAGCGACGCTATCATAAGTCAGCTTGTCTCTGGAACCTCCCCTATCCTGGGACCTCGTGACAGCATTGAAGTCCCCTCCAAAGACCACCTGCCGACTTGTAAAAAGGTAGGGCTTGATCCTCATAAAGAGACACTTCCTGTTCCACTTGGACTGGGGACCATAGATGTTAATTAGGCGAAGTTCTTGTCCCTTCATGAGGACATCCAGGATCAGGCACCTCCCCATTTCTAACTCAATAACTCGTCGGCATTCTACCGGTGCGGTAAAAAGGACCGCCACTCCGCTATACGGCTCGGCCGCAAGAGACCAATAGGAAGGCCCGTGTCTCCATTCCCTCTTAGCTTTAAACACGGCCGCCAAATCTGGCAGCCTGGTCTCCTGCAAAAATAAAATGTCGGCTTCAACGCGGCCGAGAAAATCAAAGGCCGCAAATCTAGCCGCATCAGACTTAATGCTGGCGACATTAATGGACGCCAGCGTCAACGGAGTGGGTGCCGCCATCATGAGTGATTGAGTTAGACGGCTTTCTTTTTCCCACCGCCCTTCTCTTCAGTTTCAGAAGAGGACCCTTTCCCTCTCTTTTTTGAAACTGTAGTGTCCATATCAGCTCTTTCATCCTCGTCTCCGGACTCCAGGTCAGTCTCCCATTCTGAGGACGAAGCATCCCCAGCGGAAGACTCAGCATCTCCTGAAAGCCCTCCCGCCCTCTCCGGAACCTCACCCTCAACCTCTGAGGCAGAGACGTTGTCAAGGGCTTGGAACCGGTTGGAAAGACCAACCAGAGGGGAATCAGCTTTACCTTCCTTTGGCTTCTGAGTCAGGGTGAGAGAAGATTGTAAATCTCCCTTCTTTTTCTTTTTCCTTTTGCCCTGCTTGCGCTTTTCCTGTAGCCACGCCCTACTATCCTCATCCATACTCTCATAATGGGAGGATTCTGAGAGCGTGGCCGCTTCCTCCCTCTGGATCCTCCTGACCTCCTCATCCAACTCATCATTCCTCGGGGCCTCAGCAACAAGATTGGGCTGAAGGACAGGGCCGGGGGCAGTGACCCGCGACTCCCCCACCTCCCTGTCCCTTTGGCGCCTCTCCTGACGCCTGTGTCGTGATGGCGTCACTTTCTTATCTTTCTTCCCTGGCCCCTCAGTTCCTCCGCCTCTGCTAGTCCCCTCCCCAGCAGATTCGGCCTCATGGCCTTCACCCACCGGAGCCAAAACCGCATTAGCAAAAGAACGGGGACAACGGCTGAACGGGAGACCTAAGTCACCACACAGGTGACACCGAATCTGCTTACAGGATGCAGCGAGATGGCCGACACCCCCACACAACGCGCACTTCTGCACGGTGCAGTTTGCGCTGAAATGTGTGGGGTCACCGCACCTGTGGCACAGCTTAGGCTGACCCTGGTAGAAGATCTGGATGCGATCCCTCCCCAGGAAGGCTGATGAAGGGATGTGGGCAACCGAGTTACCTGAAACCTTTAACTTCATCATAAAGGTCCAGGCCCCTGACCAGATACCAAACTCGTCCCGATTTTTCCTTGGCGTCTCCAATACTTCACCATATCGCCCAAGCCAAGTCATGATGTCATAGCAAGAAAGTGATTCATTACGGGTTAAAACGGTCACTTTCTTGACCTGGTTTTGGCGAGACACCGCCTGAACAGCAAAGTCTCGCCAACCGGGCATGTTCTTTTTCAGCTCATAATTCCCCCAGAAGAGCTCAAGTCCCTCCGGGCGAACAAAACTGACATCGAACTCAGATGTGCCATAAGGATGAATCAAGGCAAAGATGTCTATCGCCTTGAAGCCCATCTCTAGGAGGAGCTCAACCACCTTAGTTCTAGGTGGACACGCATCACTGCCCCGCCACCTAAGACGGACCACATTCCTACGGGCGCCACCTGGCCCGGCTGTCGGGAGGGACCATGCAGTTTCCCCCCCTCTATTTTCTCGGAAGGCTCCAAGGCCGTGCCTCTCTATCCAGAAGGACAGATCAACCTCTCCACCCTCTACAGTGATTGATCTTTCCCCTTTTCTCAGAGCTTCCAGAAGACGCTGCTGCAAAATATTGCCCCTAGGGCCCGAAGACGAGGAGGATGCGAAATCTCCCCCAGCAGTGACACTGGCATAACTTCTGCCACCGCTGGGGGTTGCCACCGCTGGGGGCACAACAGGACCAGATCCCACCATACCCCCACCCATAACAGCCCTCTTATTACGTGCAAAACATCCCACAACACCATCACCTCCCACCATAGCATCACCACAAGTCCCAGCAACACCTCCAGCCACACCAGTATCTCTACTCACAGGAACCTCCCCAGTTACAGCAACACCTCCCGCCATAGCAGCACCACTAGTCCCAGCAATAACTCTCTCCATACCACCATCTCCACTCACAGCAGCCCCGCCACTCACAACAGCCAACTCATCCACAGCAACACTTCCACTCATAGTAACAACATCACCTCCCACCATAGCAGCACCACTAGTCCCAGCAATAGCTCTCTCCATACCACCATCTCTACTCACAGCACCACCATCACCTGCATTTTCTACCCCTGATAACGACCCTTCAGCCACAGCACCATTCACACTCGCTGGACCAGCAGTAACGACGGACGGCAGGACAGCCTCAGCATCTCTGGCCATAGGGGCAGAGGCCACCTCCACAGAACCAATTCCCCCGGCCTGCATGATCTGTCCAGAGGTGACCCCAACCCCAGATTGGCTTTTGCCCTCTGCTTCTTCGGCGTCAGATGTCAGTTTGCGTTTGCTCGCCGTCCGTCTTTCGCCAGTCTCTACAGGATGTCTATTTTCAGTATTACCAGTTCCAATACAAAACAGGACTTTTTTTCCCATGGAGAAATCGCCACCGCTGGGAGGACTGGGACTGGGACCCGTAACCGACGCCGACACCAGGCTGCCCCCCCCTCCCCCTGGGGAGCAGGCCACAGTGCCGGTGCTAGATGGAGCGTCCCCGCGGGGCGACACTCAGTGTCCGGCCTTTCAGCCGATGCTTTCCCTGCTCCATTTCCACTACTACAAGCAGAGATGGAGCCTTGCACCTCGCCACCTGGCTTTGTAATCTCCCTGCACCTTTGCACCGGGTCCACAGCAGAACTCGGGGGGGTTTGGGTAGCAGGGCTTGCACAGTGAGCTGACCCTGCGCTTTGCCCGGGGGGGTGTACAGGGAGGGGGGTAAAGATGAAACGTACCTCTTCTTGTTGCTTGGGCCTGGTCTTCTTCGCCTTCCTCCGGCTGCTCCCCCCAGCGGCTTCCTCTGGGAGTTCATCACCAAAAGAAAAGTTCTCCATGCGCACTGGGGACTCGAGCAGCCGGATCTCTGCCATGAGCGCCCCTCCCTGGCTGCCGGTGTCACTGTCCTCCCCCGAGCGAGGTGTTACTGCTGGCTGTCCTGCAGGGGGCCCACTGCACGAGGCCTGCTGATCTTCCTGCAGGCCGCCAGGTGGGAACTGCTGCTCGTTATCATCATCATCATCCTCCTCCTCCACCTGGCTCGCAGGCTGCAACCCCTTCAGCCTCTGCTCTCTGTTATCAGCCATGTCTGCAAATCTGTCATCATTCAACAATTTTTCCTTGAATGGACCGCCGTTCTCGCTAATAAAAGTCTTTCTTATAAGAAGCTTCTCAATGTCTGATTTTAGTCTTTTAATTTCACTGGTAATCTCCGTCCTCTGCTTCCCCATTGCTGTATTCACCCTGGCACGGGCACAACGCAGCTCCTCCCGGAGCCTCCTGATGGTCTTACTTGCCTCTTCATACTCACAGAGGTGGCTCTGGACCCGGGAGGCATAGGTGGATAAAGACTCCCGGGGCCCCTGCACCGCCCAGCCTCCCCCCGCATGGTCAGCCTTACCCCTGTGAGCACTCCGCTTCATGGCTCCAGCCCCGGAAGGACCGCTCTCACCCGCACCGACTTGGGCATTCAGCTTCTGGGTTCTCCGCTTCTCAGGGGGAGCAGGAGCCGTATTGCTACGACTCCGGGTGGAACGTCTCACCCCTGAGTCCTCCATAGCGCTGGCCGGTTGCTATCCTTTCCTGCCTCCCGCCGGCCTAGACCGGGAAGCAGGAGCCTGGGACTTGGCTCCCTCACTCATCCCCAGGAACCTAACTCCCTCCCTGGGAGAGGAGAGAGCAGGCCCTGGGCGGGCAGATCTTCCTCCAGGAGCTCAGGAGCACAAACACACAGCAGCTCCACACACAGCCACACCCTCTGCTAATGAGATAACGATCTCCGAGTACACTCATATCTGCTGCTGGGCAGCACGGTTGTACATACATTGACATTACTTATCCTGTACTGATATCCTGATGTACATTCCTGTATTATACCCCAGAGCTACACTCATCTATTCTGCCTGCTGGTGCAGTCACTGGTAATACTGCCATTACTTATCTGTACTGATCCTGAGTTACATCTGTATGATACCAGAGCTTGCACTACGGATTCTGCTGCTGAGTGCAGTCACTGGTACATACATGACATTAATTATCCTGTAGAGATCACTGAGTTACAATCTGTATTATACTCCAGAGCTCACTCACTATTTGATGTGGTTGCAGTACCTTGGATGTAATACATGACTCATACTTATCCTTGATACTGATCTGAGTTACATCCAGATTATACCCCAGAGCTGCACTCACATTCTGTTGCTGTGCTAGTCACTGTTGTACTACAGACTATACTTATCCTAGTATATAGCCTGATACCATCCCTGCTCTTATACTCCAGAGCTGCACTCATATCATCTGTCGCTGGTGCCAGTCACTGTGCACATACATGACATTTACTTATCTGTAACTGATCCTGAGTTACTCTGTAGAATTCTTTATTTTATATAAGTAAAAAAAAAACATCACACAACAAATACAATCTATTCAAATCATATTGGTCAGCCCCATCACTAGCAAACAATATAAATACACGAATGATTTTAAAAAGCCACACCCACAACGATTATAAAAACCAAAACAAAATAAAATAAGACAACAACACGCAATACACATAAATGAGATTACAAAACTCTTCACCACTAACGCACCAACAGCCACAACACCCAATGCATTAATAACAACAAAACCTTCACCCAGTCAACCCACCTACCATTTTTTTTTTTTTTAAATATAATAATAAACTAAGAATACACAGCAAAAAAAGACAAACGGAATAAACACTAAATATAAACTACAACTCCCCAACGCCATCACCCTCCACCCAGACACTGGTCTAACGTCCAAAGTTGCGCTATAAGTAGCCAGCCAGTGCCCAGGGTCATAGGTCCAATCAGTCTAGCCCCACCTCCCCCCTCACAACTAACACACACAACACCCCATACCAACATAGCTATATACAATATATACAATATAACACATACAAAGAAAACAGAAACAAATAAAATTACAACTCATAATCAAACCACATAAAGCCAGGTTCGGCGCCTGCAAGCCCAATACTCACTAAACCTCAGACAAAACAAAAATCTACAGGTGTCAGCTTCAGCCCACACCAGGAGGGAGAGGACGGACTAAGGGACACTAAAGGAGAACCCCATCCAAAGGAGAGAGGCCCTCCCCGTGCCAGCCTCTCTCTCCAGAGAGCGCACCTTCACCAGGTCACCAGAATGTTCCTAACCACCTCATCCACCGGGAGGATTTTACCTGCGTCGATACTAAAACACGTGCGTTCCACGTGTGGTACTGACCACTAGGCTAAACTAGGAATAACGTGCAGCGGTCCCGGCCACACCCAGGCTCCTGAATGGCTCCATAGGCCCACTCCGCATAGGAGAGACCGGCCAACCGGGCCAATGGATGGAAGCGCCCACCCGGTTGTACACCTCGTGTTAAAGGGGCACTGAAGCAGGAAGTGGTCCATGCTCTCCAGCAGGCCACGCACTCCTCCGGGGACAACCCCTTCTCAGAGCTCTACACTTCAGATTGTCCCTCACACACAGCTTTCCCATGGGAAGCAGCAGCCAAGTCAGTCCCAAAACTTCAAGGGGATCGTGAATTCAAAAACACAAACCACCCCCAGATCCCGACTTGGCAACCCTGAGGGCCAGAGGCTTCTGGAAAGGGTCAACAGAACCCTCTTGTCAAGGATTTCCCTCGACATGGTCCTGATCTCCACATTCCCAGACCCCACGGCGAAATCCCTTCAGAAACCGGGGTAGCGTAAGCCAGGAAGAGCCCATGCGGTGTCGCGGAGATCTTCACTCGCCCTCCTGTCTCCATTCCTGGAAAGAAAGGCCGAAAACCATCCCCTGCAGGAGTTACCCACGGAGGAGCCCTCTTTTCCAGAGGTTTGTACATTGATCTTAAGAAAGGTATTCACTAGGAACACCACAGGGTTGACCATACACAACCTCCTTGTCTCCTCGTAGGGTAAGTAACCTCCCTCTTGATTAGGTTCAGCCTATTCCCCATAACAGCTGAGAAGAACAGACTGTAGACCCCAGTCCAGAGGGGTTCTGGCAAACATGCACACATGCCCAGATAATCAGCAAGGGGAGCAGGTAAGTTTTATCAGGTTACCTTCTGAGGGTCAAAGACCAACCCCTTCCACTGGTCCACCTTCTGAGCGGCGATCTTAAGCCTGCCAGTCCCACCCGTTTTGCATGGGGTAATCCTGGCCAAATTCGATGCCGAGAACTTTGGCAGAGTCTTGGGGCCCCTGGAAGAGTTCCGGAGAAACCCTCCCTCTCACAGCAGAGACTCTCACACTTATCCGGTGATCTTGGGACCCAGAAGCCTCTGAGTAGCGGTCAACCTCTGACATCACCCATTGCGCCTCCCTTCGAGGACACAAAACGGTGACAATCATCGGCATACGCTACCACCTTAGAGTGGCTTCCGGTGCGCCGTCATCCCGAATCCACCAACGGCCCACGATCAACCCTCCTAAGGAATGGGTCAATGCGAACACGTACATAGGGCTCAGAGGACAACCCTGGCGAAACCAGACCACGACTCAAAAAGAGCGGCCAATCCACCAGTTCACAAGCGGGAAACTCTCGCCCCTGCTACAAAACTTTAGCCAATGACAAACTCCCCGGCAGGCCATACCTCAGAAGGACAAGACCAGAGGTACTCGTGGTTAACACGATCAAACGCTTTTGCCTGATCCAAGGACAGCAAGTACCCCTTCAGTTACCAGCCCTGCCCTGCCCACTGCCTCCCGGAACAAAGGACAGCACAAATGTACTGCGGCCTGTGAACAGAGCAGTGCTGGGTCCCCGAAAGGAGCCGGGGCGCAAACTGCACCAGCCGATTAAACAGCACCTTTGCCAAAACCTTCTGTCGTATTGAGAGCGCTATGGGACGCCAGTTTCTCAATCACGAGATCGGTCCTTACCCTTTGACAGGATATCAGGGCTGGACCTCCTCATGACTTCGGCAGAGCGCCCGAGGAAAGACACTCATTGAATACCTCAGTCAAGAGGGGAACCAAGGCGTCCTTAAAGGTCTTTATAAAACTCAGATGTTAAGCATCCGGACCCGGCGATTCTTGAGGGCGAGCCATTCAATCGCCAGGCTGACTTCCTCTTCCTGATCATCGGTCAAAACATCAAGAGAGGGGTCTACTCCTGGCTCAGGGACAGGTTCAGCCAGGAAAAGCCGACATCACATCCGATCTAGATCATTCCTGCCCAGAGTGGTGGAAGTAGAAGGATCTGGACGACCTCAGATCCTGATCTGGACCTTTTAGGGATCCCGTACTGTCAACCAGTCCTGTGACAACTTACCATTCACTGACATCTTGCAGTTCTGTAAGGGGTCGGAGCGAGCAGGTATTTTCCCGTAATCCCTCTCAAAAACCAAGATGCGTTGTCTATCGTACTGAACCTCTTCAGCAAGGATTTCACTTGGAGATGCTCACGACTACCTCCAGTCGAGACGAGATGGCTCGAGTTTCTCTCCTCAGGCCCTGATACGGCGGGGACCTGTCCAGGCCTCATGAGGCGCGAGCTGGCGGAAGAATCTCGCCACCCTTTCTTGAGCATCTCCCACACTCTGACTACTGCTACAAAGGCCCAGCAATGGTACCTGGCTATGAAGAAGTCCTCAAAGGATTGTTGATCTCGCTTCTTCCAGGAGAGACGAATGTGAGCTTCCAGTAGCTCTTCCCATCGGGGGGTCTCTGTAAATTCAAGAGAAAACAAAATTAGACAGTGTGGTGGAATTCCACCTCAACACACGAAACTGTGAAGAGATGGCTTCCTCCTTTAAATAAAACCTGTCTATTCTAGACCTGCAGTACCCCTATAATAGGGTGAACCCGTTGCCTGGGGCGATTGTGCCGGATGTGGACATCACCAGGCGAGCCTCACTGCTATGCTATTAAGAGCGACGCATTATCATAGTCAGTTGTCTTCTGGAACCTCCCCTATCTGGGCACTCGTGACAGCATTGAAGTCCCCTCCAAAAGACACCTGGCGACTTGTAAAAAGGTAGGGCTTGATCCTCATAAAGAGACACTTCCTGTCCCACTTGGACTGGGGACCATAGATGTTAAGAGGCGAAGAAGTCTTGTCCTTCATGAGGACATCAGGGATCAGCACCTCCCCATTCTAACTCATATAACTCGTCGCGTCATTCTAACCGGTGCGGTAAAAGGACCGCCACTCCGACTATACCGGCGCGCAAGAGACCAATAGGAAGGGCCCGTGGTTCGTCCTCTTAGCTTTTTTAACACGGCCCGCAAATCTGGCAGCCTGGTCTCCGCAAAATAAAATGTCGGCTTCAAACCGGCCGAGAAAATCAAAGGCCGCAAAATCTAGCCGCATCAGACTTAATGCTGGCGACATTAATGGACGCCAGGCGTAAACGGAGGGGGGTGCGACCATCATGAGTGATTGAGTTAGAGGCTTCTTTTTACCCATCCCGCCCTTCTTAGGAGAAATGAGCCACCCTTTTAGAGAATATGTGTGGTGGTCACATTCCCGCACCTCTGAGGGCTTCAGGGGCAGATCCAGACCTGCCCCCTCATCCTATGTAATCCCGACTATGGGGGGGGCCAGTCTACCCCTCCTGAGGACCCTGACACTCCCCAGGGGGAGTAGACAGGTTGACAAGCCCTCCTGCAGCTCCGCACATCTGGCCCTTCCCATCAGCCCCTCCATCTGAGGCAGGAGGGCGCTCCATCCAGGGCCCGAATCGATTCTTGAAAGTTAGACCAGCGGGGTGCGTCGGGGCACCCCTTTCCTGGTACCTTAGGTCAGGGAGGGTAGAAATTATTAAACACCTCCCTCTTTTTACCCGTTCTTCTTTTGGCGCAAAGCGTAAGCTTTTCCTCTGCCACGCCCTATTATCCTCGTCCATACTATCATATAATGGGGGAGTCTGAGGAACCGCGTTAGGCACGTCTCTCTCTCGATCCTCCTGCTCCCGTCATCCAGTACATCACTCCACCTAGGGGGACCTCAGTGAACAGGGTGGGTCTCCAGGATAGCGCCAGAGTTGTCCCAGCAGCCGGGACTCCCCCCGCTATCTTAGTTCCTGTGAACGATTCACTAGACGCCGTAGGATGGGCAGGCGTCTTTCCTGTATTTCTTCCTAGGCCCTCCAATTCCTCCACCTGGGCTAGGCCACCTCCCCAGAAGAGTCGCCTCATGATCATTTTTTTCATCCGCTGAGGCGAGCCTGAATTAGGCGAAAGTAGGAATAGAGGACAACGACTGGAGGGGGTGACCGAGATTCAACCACACAGGTTACAACTAATCTGCCCGGTACAGATGCAGCGAGTAAGATGGCCGACACCACCACACAAAGCAATCACTTCTGCACGGGCAGTTTGAGCTGAAGTGAAATGATGGGGTCACCGCACCTGTGGACACAGTTAGGCTCTGCCCCCGGTAGAAGATCAGATCCGGATCCCTCCCCAGTGAAGGCTGAGAAGAAAAGGGATGTGGGCGACTGAGTTACTATGAATACAGACATCAACTTCACCATGAAGGTCAAGGCCCCTGATCAGTATACAATAATCGTCTACGATTTTTCTGAGGTACTCCCCAGTACGTCGCCATAACGGATTATCCAGGTCATGATTGTCAAAGCAAGATAGTGATTTCGTTAAGAGTAAGAAAAGGTCACTTTCTTGAGTTCGCTTTGGCGGACACTGCTTGCACAGCCAATTTATGTCCGCCCCTGGGCTAGTTGTTCTCAGCTTCATAGTTGACCAAGAAGAGGCTCAAGCCCCTCCGGTTTACCGAAAAAACAGCTGACATCCAAATGGTCAAGATGTACCATAGGGATGGAGTCAAGGTAAAGATGTCAGCACGCCTTGAAGTCCATCTTCGCAGTAAGCTCAACTACCACCGTTGCCCGCGGGAAGGGGGGGGACACACATCACGCCACGCCAACGAGACGGACCACATTCATCCGGTTAGCACCCGGCTCCGGTTGTCAGGGAGCGACAGATTGTCTCCCTGAATATTGCTCTAGGAGAGGATAGTAAGGCGGTGACTCTCGATCCAAACGGACACAAATCAAAACCTCAGCCCCGATACATTGATCGTCCTTTCACCCTTCTGTAAGGCCTGCAGGAGGCGCAGTTGCAAATAAGCCGTCCCAGAGCCCAGAGGACGAGGATGATGGAAACCCTTACTTCCCCAGCAGCGACACTGGCATGTAGCTTTAACGGGGGCCGCCAAACTGGGGGTAGAAGGAGCAAACCGGACAACCCCTGCACCCACCACATTAACACTATCCCACTGCTGGTTACACCCAGACGCGCCACTCACACCACAGTCACCCATCACCACCCACAAGTGGAAAAGATTCTCACAACCACTCAAACCATTCACATTAGTCACCAAAACATTACTGACTCACTCACCAGGCTGGACCAGCAACAAATAGAAATTAGCAGACAGACCACACAGCTCTTCGGCACAAGGACGGGGGGTTCCCCGCAGCGCATCGCCAGAGGGAACCCCAACTTGTGTCACAGCTTGTGCCCTCCACATCATCGGTAGCAGGAGCAGATGTTATTTTACTTTTCTTAGAGCGAAGGTAGGGTCGCCGCGGATCTTTGAGCGGTATGGGCAACGATGATCCCCAACTTCCTCAGCACTCCTCTGCAGGACTGTCTCAACACAAACACAAAATGTAAGACGATTAGGTTGGGAGAGTCGGAGCCACCTCAGCATCATCGACCACCTCAACGCTTGCCGCCGCCCTCCCTAACAAGTGTTAAGTGCATCAGCGGCAACAGCATATTAGTGAGAGGCGCCGCAGGCACCGGAAGCTGCACCGAGGGCCGGGCATCCCCCCCTCCCACTGGGGGACGCACTCATAGCACTGGATTTTCGTATGGTATAGTTCGCCAATGCCGAGCCGCCCTTACTGTCTGGCCTCGCGGCCGATGCCTCCCCTTGCTCCCCCACTGTTAAATCAAACAGGATGGCAGCCATCGACCACATAAGTGTACACCTTAATCGGTACCGATCCAGGGCATGAGTCCAATGCAGGACCCGTGCTGGGCTTGGGTAACAGGGGACTCGCTCGACACGGAGCGACCCTGTGGCCGACTCGGTTTTACTGTGGGAGGGGCTGTAGACTAGACTCACCACTCCTAAGGATTTGCGTCTTGCTTCATTCGGTGGTTGTGCCCCCCGGTCGATCATCCGGCAGATCCGTCTCCTAAAAAAGTTTAAAGTCCTGGAGGTGCACACAGGGGACTCTGTAGCCCGCGGATCTCCTCCATCATGTCACGCCCCTCCATGGTGGCTGTAACTATCGCTCACCCGGGGCCGGCAGAACCGCAGCAGTGACATAGCGCTATGTCCGGCAGGGGGCCACTGAAAAGGGTACCGGACTTTAGACTCTTCCGTCTGACTCGTGGTGAAGCCCATAGCAGCCGCTTGCTTTCCTCCTCCATCTCCCGGGGAAAAACAGGTCATTCATTGAAGAATTTTTTCTTTAAACGGACCGCGCCTCTATGAGCAGGAAGCCGCTTCCTATCCTCCAGGCTCTGGAGGTCAGTTCATGAGCCTGGAGAATCTTTGCCAGAATCTGCTCCTTCTTCCTATTTGGGCCAGTAGCTGCCCTGCATGGGCGCACTGAGCTCTCCCCGCAGGTCTCCTCACAGTCTTGCGTGGATTCAGTTGCGTATCAGAGAGGTGGCCCAGAGCCGGGAGGAATAGGTGGGAAAATATCGGACTCCGGGTCTCTCAGATTTACCTCAGCCTCTTCATCTGAGGTCTAGCATCACCTCTCTGGCAACTCAGTTTGCTGCGGTTCGATTTCGATTAGTGACCAGCTTTTCCAGCGGTATCCATCTTTTATGAGGTCTTGAAATCGCTTTTTGAAGCTGGCTGGCCTGGGTGGTACTTGGAGCAGCATTGCGCTGTTCCTTGAAGATCTTCTTACCATCAAGGCTTTCAAGCAGTGCTGGCCGCGGGGGTCCTGGCTACCCACTGCCTTCCCGCGGCATAGGGACCGTGGAAGCAGAGAGCTCTGGGGACTGGGCCCTGGCTAATGCCTGGAAACCCACTCCCTCCCTGGGAGAGGAGAGAGCAGGCCCCAGGGGGATGTGTTTTCCACCGGAGTCAGGAGCAGGACGCAGCACACAGCCTCACACCAGCAGACAAGACAGCTAACGAGGGTGGTAAAGAGCAATACACATAGAGGCCACTCAATAGCTGATGTGGTTGAAGTCATGTGTACATATCAGTGTACATAATCTTACCCGGTAAGGGAATCCTGAGTACATCCTGTATTCTACCCCAGAGCGGCACTCACTATTCTGCTTCTGGTTGCATTGCAGTCATGTGTACACACATGACATTTATTATCCATGTACTGATCCTGAGTGTGGACATCGTATTTATACCCTAAGAAGCTGCACTTCAACTGGTCTGCTGGTTTGGCCGTCACTGGGTACATACATCGACATGATTACCTGTTATGATCTGAGTTAAATCCTGTATTATACCCCAGAGCTGCACTCATATCTGCATGCTGGTGCTAAGTCAGGTGTAATACATGACAACATACGGATCCTGTACTATCCTGAGTGACATCCTGATTATACTCCCAGAGCTGCATCACTAGTTATGCTGTGGTGAAGTCACTCTGAATGCTACAATAAATGAGCATTACTTAGCCTGTAATGATCCTGAGTTACATCCTGTATTATACCAGAGCTGCACTCACTATTCTGCTGCAGGGCAGTCAATGCATGTACATAAATGGACTATTACTTATCCTGTACGATCATGAGTTTTCCATCCTTGATATTTATACCCAGAAGGGCAATACACATCTGATGTGGTGCAGTCACGTGTGTACAGAAATGAAAGTAATTATCATGTACTGATCATGGTCACATCCTGTATAGTTAATACTCCAGAGCGCACTCACGATTCTGTGCGGTGCAGTCACTGTGTGTACAGACATGACATTACTGATCCTGTACTGATCCGAGTTAAATCGTATTATTACACTAGAGTTGCATCTAACTATTCTGCTGCTGGTGCAGTTCACTGTGTACAGAAACGGATAACAGTATCGTGTATGATCCTGAGTTAAAGTCCTGTGATACCCACAGAGCTGAAACGTACTATTTGCTGCTGGGGTGCATCACTGTGTACATAAATGGCACCTGACATGTCAGGTATGCTCCTGAGGTACATTCATTTGGATGTATTATACTCAGAGCTGCACTCTAGTATATTTGCTGCCGGGTGCAGTCACTGGTATATACAGGACAGTAATCGATCCTGTACTTGATCCCTGATACATACGGGTATTATACTCCAGAGATTGCACTCACTGATTCTGTGCTGACGGTGCATACGGGTGGACAACAGACATTACTTATCCTGTACTGCTCCGAGTTACATCATGTATTAACGCCAGGCAGCTGCACTTCACTAATTCTGCGGGTGTGCAGTCATGGTCCACACGGGCGACACTCAGTGTCCGGCCTTTCAGCCGATGCTTTCCCTGCTCCATTTCCACTACTACAAGCAGAGATGGAGCTTTGCGCCTCGCCACCTGGCTTTGTAATCTCCCTGCACCCTTGCACCGGGTCCACAGCAGAACTCGGGGGGGGGTTTGGGTAGCAGGGCTTGCACAGTGAGCTGACCCTGCGCTGTGCCCGGGGGGGTTTACAGGGAGGGGGGTAAAGATGAATCTTACCTCTTCTTGCTGCTTGGGCCTGGTCTTCTTCGCCTTCCTCCGGCTGCTCCCCCCAGCGGCTTCCTCTGGGATTTCATCACCAAAAGAAAAGTTCTCCATGCGCACTGGGGACTCGAGCAGCCGGATCTCCGCCATGAGCGCCCCTCCCTGGCTGCCGGTGTCACTGTCCTCCCCCGAGCGAGGTGTTACTGCTGGCTGTCCAGCAGGGGGCCCACTGCACGAGGCCTGCTGATCTTCCTGCAGGCCGCCAGGTGGGAACTGCTGCTCGTTATCATCATCATCCTCCTCCTCCACCTGGCTTGCAGGCTGCAACCCCTTCAGCCTCTGCTCTCTGTTATCAGCCATGTCTGCAAATCTGTCATCATTCAACAATTTTTCTTTGAATGAACCGCCGTTCTCGCTAATAAAAGTCTTTCTTATAAGAAGCTTCTCAATGTCTGATTTTAGTCTTTTAATTTCACTGGTAATCTCCGTCCTCTGCTTCCCCATTGCTGTATTCACCCTGGCACGGGCACAACGCAGCTCCTCCCGGAGCCTCCTGATGGTCTTGGTCGCCTCTTCATACTCACAGAGGTGGCTCTGGACCCGGGAGGCATAGGTGGACAAAGACTCCCGGGGTCCCTGCACCGCCCAGCCTCCCACCGCATGGTCAGCCTTACCTCTGTGAGTACTCCGCTTCATGGCTCCAGCCCCGGAAGGACCGCTCCCACCCGCACCGACTTGGGCATTCAGCTTCTGGGTTCTCCGCTTCTCAGGGGGAGCAGGAGCCGTATTGCTACGACTCCGGGTGGAACGTCTCACCCCTGAGTCCTCCATAGCGCTGGCCGGTTGCTGTCCTTTCCTGCCTCCCGCCGGCCTAGACCGGGAAGCAGGAGCCTGGGACTTGGCTCCCTCACTCATCCCCAGGAACCTAACTCCCTCCCTGGGAGAGGAGAGAGCAGGCCCTGGGCGGGCAGATCTTCCTCCAGGAGCTCAGGAGCACAAACACACAGCAGCTCCACACACAGCCACACCCTCTGCTAATGAGATAACGATCTCCAGAGCTGCACTCACTATTCTGCTGCTGGTGCAGTCCCTGTGTACATACATGACATTACTTATCCTGTACTGATCCTGAGTTACATCCTGTATTATACTCCAGAGCTGCACTCACTATTCTGCTGTTGAGGCAGTCACTGTACATCCATGACATTACTTATCCTGTACTGATCCTGAGTTACATCTTGTATTATACCCCAGAGCTGCACTCACTATTCTGCTGTTGAGGCAGTCACTGTACATACATGACATTACTTATCCTGTACTGATCCTGAGTTACATCCTGTATTATACTCCAGAGCTGCACTCACTATTCTGCTGCTGGTGCAGTCACTGTGTACATACATGACATTACTTATCCTGTACTGATCCTGAGTTACATCCTGTATTATACCCCAGAGCTGCACTCACTATTCTGCTGCTGGTGTAGTCACTGTGTACATACATGACATTACTTACCTGTACTGATCCTGAGTTACATCCTGTAAATCTTTTATTTTATATAAAAATGAAAAACATAACAACCATAAACATAAATCAAGCCATAACTTCTGGCAAAATAAAACAATAATAATAATAACAAAACAATAATACAAACTAAAAGAGTCTTACGGAAACCTCCTGGCCCAGCCACACACACACCACACACTCAGCATAAGAACAAACAAAACCATCACCCATTCCCACCACCTAATTTTTTTTTTTTTTTTTTTTTGAAATACACAGCAAAATACACATAAACGAACAAGAAATAAACACAGAAATAATAATGAATATAACTGAAATAACATTAATAACATTAAATATAGCTAACTAAATCCCACGCCCATCACCCTCCCCCCCAGACACTGGTCTAACGTCCAAAGTTCGCGTTATATAGTCCAGACCAGTGCCCAGGATCGTACAGTCCAAGTCCCGTCCACCCCCCTCCCAACCTAACACCAACACCCCAAAACCAACCAACCTATAAACACACACAAGAACTATAACTACATATAACTATAAATAAATACACAATGTACACAAGATACAAACACATTAAACAAATCAACATAACAAATCCAAACCACATAAAGCCCAGGTTCGGTGCCTGCAAGCCCCTACATCACTATAACCTCAGATACAAAACAAAAATCTACAGTGTCAGCTTCAGCCCAACGCCAGGAGCGGAGATGACAGACTAAGGGACACTAAAGGAGAACCCCCTCCAAAGGAGAGAGGCCCTCCCCGTGCCCCGCCTCTCATACTCCAGAGAGCGCACCTTCACCAGGTCACCCAGAATGTTCCTAACCACCTCATCCACCGGGAGGATTTTACGCTGCGTCGACACTAAACACCGTGCGTTCCACGTGTGGTACCTGACCACTAGGCTAACTAGGAATAACGTGCAGCGGTCCCGGCCACCCAGGCCTCTGAATGCTCCATAGGCCCACTCCGCATAGGAGAGACCGGCCAACCCGGGCCAATGGATGGAAGCGCCCACCCGGTTGTACACCTCTGTGTTAAAGGGGCACTGAAGCAGGAAGTGGTCCATGCTCTCCAGCAGGCCACCGCACTCCTCCCGGGGACAACCCCTTTCCTCAGAGCTCCTACACTTCAGATTGTCCCTCACACACAGCTTTCCATGGAAGCAGCGCCAAGCCAAGTCCCAAAACTTCAAGGGGATCCTGATGGAATTCAAAAGACCTAAACCCACCCCAAGATCCCGACTTGGGCAATCCCTGAGGGCCAGAGGCTTCTGGAAACGGGCAAACAGAACCCTCCTGTCAAGGAGTTTCCTCGACAAAGTCCTGATCTCCCACATTCCCAGACCCCACCGGCGAATCACCTTCAGAACCGGGGTAGCGTAAGCCGGAAGATGCCCATGCGGTGTACGAAGATCCTTCACTTGTCCTCCTGTCTCCCATTCCTGGAAGAAAGGCCGAAACCATCCCCTGCAGGAGTATACCCACGGAGGAGCCCTCTCTTTCCAGAGGTTTGCAACATTGATCTTAAGAAAGGTATTCACTAGGAACACCACAGGGTTGACCATACACAACCCTCCTTGTCTCCTCGTGCGGTAAGTAACCTCCCTCTTGATAAGGTTCAGCCTATTCCCCCATAACAGCTGGAAGAACAGACTGTACACCCGAGTCCAGAGGGGCTCTGGCAACATGCACACACTGCCCAGATATATCAGCAATGGGAGCAGGTAAGTTTTAATCAAGTTCACCCTTTCCCTGAGGGTCAAAGACCAACCCTTCCACTGGTCCACCCTCTGAGCGGCGATCTTAAGCCTGCCGTCCCAGTTTTGCATGGGGTAATCCCCCTGGCCAAATTCGATGCCGAGAACTTTGGCAGAGTCTTGGGGCCCTGGAAGAGTGTCCGGGAGATCAAAGCCTGGATCCCCCTCTCCCAGCCAGAGACTCTCACACTTATCCCGGTTGATCTTGGACCCAGAAGCCTCTGAGTAGCGGTCAACCTCTGACATCACCCATTGCGCCTCCCCTCTCGAGGACACAAAAACGGTGACATCATCGGCATAGGCTACCACCCTTAGAGTGGCTTCCGGTGCCGCCTGGTCCATCCCGACTCCCACCAACGGCCCACGTTCAACCCTCCTAAGGAATGGGTCAATCGCGAACACGTATAAAAGTGGGCTCAGAGGACAACCCTGGCGAACACCAGACCCGACCTCAAAAGAGCGGCCAATCCAACCGTTCACAAGCGGGAAACTCTCTGCCCCTGCGTACAAAACTTTCAGCCAATTGACAAACTCCCCCGGCAGGCCATACCTCAGAAGGACAGACCAGAGGTACTCGTGGTTAACCCGATCAAACGCTTTTGCCTGATCCAAGGACAGCAAGTACCCCTTCCAGTTACCAGCCCTGCCCTGCTCCACTGCCTCCCGGACACAAAGCACAGCACTAAATGTACTGCGGCCTGGAACAGAGCAGTGCTGGGTCCCCGAAAGGAGCCGGGGTGCAAACTGCACCAGCCGATTAAACAGCACCTTTGCCAAAACCTTTCTGTCCGTATTGAGAAGCGCTATGGGACGCCAGTTCTCAATACGAGATCGGTCCTTACCCTTTGACAGGATGATCAGGGCAGACCTCCTCATTGACTTCGGCAGAGCGCCCGAGGAAAGACACTCATTGAATACCTCAGTCAAGAGGGGAACCAAGGCGTCCTTAAAGGTCTTATAAAACTCAGATGTTAAGCCATCCGGACCTGGCGATTTCTTGAGGGCGAGCCCTTCAATCGCCCGGCTGACTTCCTCTTCCCTGATCAGCTCTGTCAAAACATCAAGAGAGGGGTCTACTCCTGGCTCAGGGACAGTTTCTGCCAGGAAAGCCGACATCACATCCCGATCTAGATCCTTCCTGCCCAAGAGGTGTGAGTAGAAGGATCTGACGACCTCCAGGATCCCTGATCTGGACCTTTTCAGGGATCCCGTACTGTCAACCAGTCCTGTGACAACTTTACCATTCACTGACATCTTGCAGTTTCTGTAAGGGTCGGGCGAGCGGTATTTCCCGTAATCCCTCTCAAAAACCAAAGATGCGTGTCTATCGTACTGACACCTCTTCAGCAAGGATTTCACTCTGGAGATGTCCTCACGACTACCTCCAGTCGAGACGAGATGCTCGAGTTTCCTCCTCAGGCCCTGATACAGGCGGTACCTGTCCAGGCTCCTGAGGCTCGAGAGCTGGCGGAAGAATCTCGCCACCCTTTTCTTGAGCATCTCCCACCACTCTGACTTACTGCTACAAAGGCCCAGCAATGGTACCTGGCTCTGAAGAAAGTCCTCAAAGGATTGTCTTATCTCTGCTTCTTCCAGGAGAGACGAATTGAGCTTCCAGTAGCCTCTTCCCATCCGGGGGGTCTCTGTAACATTCAGAGAAAACAAAATTAAACAGTGATCGGAGAACTCCACCTCAACAACGGACACTGCTGAAGAGATGGCTTCCTCCTTTAAATAAAACCTGTCTATTCTAGACCTACAGCTACCCCTATAATAGGTGAACCCCGCGTGGCCTGGGGTGTGCCGGATGTGGACATCCACCAGGCGAGCCTCACTAGCTATGCTATTAAGAGCGACGCTATCATAAGTCAGCTTGTCTCTGGAACCTCCCCTATCCTGGGACCTCGTGACAGCATTGAAGTCCCCTCCAAAGACCACCTGCCGACTTGTAAAAAGGTAGGGCTTGATCCTCATAAAGAGACACTTTCTGTCCCACTTGGACTGGGGACCATAGATGTTAATTAGGCGAAGTTCTTGTCCCTTCATGAGGACATCCAGGATCAGACACCTCCCCATTTCTAACTCAATAATTCGTCGGCATTCTACCGGTGCGGTAAAAAGGACCGCCACTCCGCTATACGGCTCGGCCGCAAGAGACCAATAGGAAGGCCCGTGTCTCCATTCCCTCTTAGCTTTATACACGGCCGCCAAATCTGGCAGCCTGGTCTCCTGCAAAAATAAAATGTCGGCTTCAACGCGGCCGAGAAAATCAAAGGCCGCAAATCTAGCCGCATCAGACTTAATGCTGGCGACATTAATGGACGCCAGCGTCAACGGGGTGGGTGCCGCCATCATGAGTGGTTGAGTTAGACGGCTTTCTTTTTCCCACCGCCCTTCTCTTCAGTTTCGGAAGAGGACCCTTTCCCTCTCTTTTTTGAAACTGTAGTGTCCATATCAGCTCTTTCATCCTCGTCTCCGGACTCCAGGTCAGTCTCCCATTCTGAGGACGAAGCATCCTCAGCGGAAGACTCAGCATCTCCTGAAAGCCCTCCCGCCCTCTCCGGAACCTCACCCTCAACCTCTGAGGCAGAGACGTTGTCAAGGGCTTGGAACCGGTTGAAAGGACCAACCAGAGGGGAATCAGTTTTACCTTCCTTAGGCTTCTGAGTCAGGGTGAGAGAAGATTCTAAATCTCCCTTCTTTTTCTTTTTCCTTTTGCCCTGCTTGCGCTTTTCCTGTAGCCACGCCCTACTATCCTCATCCATACTCTCATAATGGGAGGATTCTGAGAGCGTGGCCGCTTCCTCCCTCTGGATCCTCCTGACCTCCTCATCCAACTCATCATTCCTCGGGGCCTCAGCAACAAGATTGGGCTGAAGGACAGGGCCAGGGGCAGTGACCCGCGACTCCCCCACCTCCCTGTCCCTTTGGCGCCTCTCCTGACGCCTCTGTCGTGATGGCGTCACTTTCTTATCTTTCTTCCCTGGCCCCTCAGTTCCTCCGCCTCTGCTAGTCCCCTCCCCAGCAGATTCGGCCTCATGGCCTTCACCCACCGGAGCCAGAACCGCATTAGCAAAAGAACGAGGACAACGGCTGAACGGGTGACCTAAGTCACCACACAGGTGACACCGAATCTGCTTACAGGATGCAGCGAGATGGCCGACACCCCCACACAACGCACACTTCTGCACGGTGCAGTTTGCGCTGAAATGTGTGGGGTCACCGCACCTGTGGCACAGCTTAGGCTGACCCTGGTAGAAGATCTGGATGCGATCCCTCCCCAGGAAGGCTGATGAAGGGATGTGGGCGACTGAGTTACCTGAAACCTTTAACTTCATCATAAAGGTCCAGGCCCCTGACCAGATACCAAACTCGTCCCGATTTTTCCTTGGCGTCTCTAATACTTCACCATATCGCCCAAGCCAAGTCATGATGTCATAGCAAGAAAGTGATTCATTACGGGTTAAAACGGTCACTTTCTTGACCTGATTTTGGCGAGACACTGCCTGAACAGCAAAGTCTCGCCAACCGGGCATGTTCTTTTTCAGCTCATAATTCCCCCAGAAGAGCTCAAGTCCCTCCGGGCGAACAAAACTGACATCGAACTCAGATGTGCCATAAGGATGAATCAAGGCAAAGATGTCTATTGCCTTGAAGCCCATCTCTAGGAGGAGCTCAACCACCTTAGTTCTAGGTGGACACGCATCACTGCCCCGCCACCTAAGACGGACCACATTCCTACGGGCGCCACCTGGCCCGGCTGTCGGGAGGGACCATGCAGTTTCCCCACCTCTATTTTCTCGGAAGGCTCCAAGGCCGTGCCTCTCTATCCAGAAGGACAGATCAACCTCTCCACCCTCTACAGTGATTGATCTTTCCCCTTTTCTCAGAGCCTCCAGAAGACGCTGCTGCAAAATATTGCCCCTAGGGCCCGAAGACGAGGAGGATGCGAAATCTCCCCCAGCAGTGACACTGGCATAACTTCTACCACCGCTGGGGGTTGCCACCGCTGGGGGTACAACAGGACCAGATCCCACCACACCCCCACTCATAACAGCCCTCTTATTACATGCAAAACATCCCACAACGCCATCACCTCCCACCATAGCATCACCACAAGTCCCAGCAACTCCTCCAGCCACACCAGTATCTCTACTCACAGGAACCTCCCCAGTTACAGCAGCACCTCCCACCATAGCAGCACCACTAGTCCCAGCAATACCTCTCTCCCGAACAAAGCTGACATCGAACTCCGGAGTACCATAAGGATGTATCAGGGCAAAGATGTCACTAGCCCTGAAGTTCATATTCAGGAGGAGCTCCACCACCCTTGACCTGGGTGGGCATGTTGTCCAAAAAATACTTGAAACCACTGTGTAATCCAATCCAATACTTTATATAAATCTTTGGATTACAAACATAGACATAAGGCATATAAATACTTCACCAGTTTCTGGCTCAATATGCTAAAGTCCACGCTATGTTAACCTGGTTCACTGAGACGCTGAACGCCCGGTGTGTCCTATGACGTTTCGGAGGTAACCCCTCCTTCCTCATGTCTGAGGCCTGGGTGGATTGGTCTTCCTACAGGTGATGCAGGAGCTCAGTCACAGACAACCACACCCACAGCAGTTCACAGCAGAATGAGCCAGCACTCTTCTGCTCTTCAGCACTCTTCTGCTGGTGGTGCAGTCACTGTGTACATACATGACATTACTTATTCTGTACTGATCCTGAGTTACATCCTGTAAATCTTTTATTTTATATATAAAAATGAAAAACATAACAATGCTGGGTATTATACATGGAGGTGATATGTGACAGTGGAGGATGCTGGGTGTTATACATGGAGGTGATATGTGACGGTGGAAGACATTGGATAAGCGGCATGCACATCATCTGGACGGATCATCATCAGATAACCAGACAGTAGTCCTCCACAGAGGGCGATGAAGCAGGAGATGAGGCGAGATAATGACGATAATTAATGTTTATAACCTTTCCAATTACTCCGGGAAACAAAATCGTCTGGAGCCATTAAGAGTAAATTGACTGTCGGGAGAATACAAGAAGTACTGATCAAAAAGCACAATTTTCACCATATTATATATGTAATAACCCAAATATGACTTCCAGTTATAGGAGGGAGTGAGGGGCCTCCAGTCGACATGGCAGAGATTCCATCATATGATTCATCTGTAATATCCAGACCAAAGCCTGGGCCATAAAGAGATGAGCAATTATAGAAATAGAGCTTGTAATGTACATTGCACTGATCCTGACTTACATCCTCTATTACATTCCAGAGCTGCACTCACTATTCTGCTGCTGGTGCAGTCACTGTGCTACGTCATGGCCAAAAGTTTTTAGAATGACACAAATATTATATTTTCACATGATCTGTTGCAATCTGGTTTTTGTGTGTTTTGTCAGATGTTTTATCACATAGAGAAATACAAGTGCAATCATATTATGAGTAACAAAAGCTTTTACTGACAGTTACAATGAGTTACTGCAGCAAGTCAGTATTTGCAGTGTTGCCCCTTCTTCTTCAGGACCTCTGCAATTCTCCCTGGCAGCTCTCAATCACCTTCTGGACCAAATCCTGACTGATCGCCGTCCATTCTGCACAATCAATGCTGCATCTTGTCACAATTTGTTGTTTTTTGTTTGTCCGCCCGTCTCTTGATGACTGACCACAAGTTCTCAATGGGAGTAAGATCTGGGGAGTTTCCAGGCCATGGACCCAAAATCTCTATGTTTTGTTCCCTGAGCCATTTAGTTATCACCTTTGCTTTATAGCAAGGTGCTCCATCATGCTGGAAAAGGCATTGTTATCACCAAACTGCTCCTGGACGGTTGGGAGAAGTTGCTCTTGGAGGACATTCTGGTGCCATTCTTTATTCATGGATGTGTTTTTAGGCAAGATTGTGAGAGAGCCGATTCCCTTGGCTGAGAAGCCGCCCCACACATGAATGGCTGCAGGAGGCCTTACAGGTGGCAGGAGACAAGACTGGTGGTATCGCTCACCTTGTCTTCTCCCAACAAGCTGTTTTCCAGATGTTCCAAACAATCGGAAAGGGGATTCAGAGAAAATGACATTCCCAGTCCTCAGCAATCCACTCCCTGTACTTTTTGCAGAATATCAGTGTGTCCCTGATGTTTTTTTCTGGAGAGAAGTGGCTTCTTTGCTGCCCTCCTGACACCAGGCCTTGCTCCAAGAGTCTCCGCAGTCTCACAGTGCGTGCAGATGCCTCACACCTGCCTGCTGCCATTCCTGAGCAAGCTCTGCAGTGCTGGTAGCCCGGTCTCGAAGCTGAAACACTTTTAAGAGACGGTCCTGGGGCTTGCTGGTCCTTCTTGGGTGCCCTGGAGCCTTTTTGGCAACAATGGAACCTCTCTCCTTGAATTCCTTGGTGATGCGATAGATTGGTGACTGAGGTGCAATCTTTCTAGCTGCGATACTCTTCCCTGTTAGGCCAGTTTTGTGCAGTGCAATGATGACTGCACATGTTTCTTTAGAGATAACCATGGGTAACAGAAGAGAAACAATGATGCCAAGCACCAGCCTCCTTGTAAAGTGTCCAGTGGTGTGATTCTTAATCATGACAAATTGATCTCCAGCCCTGTCCTCATCAGCCCCCACACCTGTGTTACTGGAGACATCACTGACACCATGTTAGCTGCTGCTTTTAAGGCAGAGGCCTGCAATGAAGTTAAAATGTGTTTGGGGGAAAAAAGTTCATTTTCTAGGCAAAAAATGACTTTGCAATTAATTGCTGTTAAGCTGATCAATCTTTATAACATTCTGGAGTATATGCAAATTGCCATTATAAAACCTGATGCAGTAGACTTTGTAAAAATTAACATTTGTATCATTCTCAAAACTTTTGGCCATGATTGTATATACATGACATTACTTATCCTGTACTAATCCTGAGTTACATCCTGTAAATCTTTTATTTTATATATAAAAATGAAAAACATAACAATCATAAACATAAATCAAGCCATAACTTCTGGCAAAATAAAACAATAATAATAATAACAAAACAATAATACAAACTAAAAGAGTCTTACGAAAATCTCCTGGCCCAGCTACACACACACCACACAATCAGCATTATAAAACAAAACCTTCACCCAATCCCACCACCTAATTTTTTTTTTTTCATATATAATTTTTTATAATTTTTTTTTCCCTAAATAACTAAAGAATACACAAAAAAAAGACATAAACAGGAAATAAAAACATGAAATATAACTAACTAAATCCCACGCCCATCACCCTCCCACCCAGACACTGGTCTAACGTCCAAAGTTCGTGCTATATAGTCCAGACCAGTGCCCAGGATCGTATAGTCCAAATCCTGTCCAACCCCCCTCCCAACCTAACACCCTAACACCAACAACCCAAAACCAACCAACCTACAAGAACTACAACTACATATAACTATAAATAAATACACACTGTACACAAGATACAAACACATTAAACATATCAACATATATCAAAACCACATAAAGCCCAGGTTCGGCGCCTGCAAGCCCTACATCTCTATATGCTCAGATACAAAACAAAAATCTACTGTGCAGCATCAGCCCAACACCAGGAGAGGAGATGACAGACTAAGGGACACTAAAGGAGAATCCCCTCCAAAGGAGAGAGGCCCTCCCTGTGCCCAGCCTCTCATACTCCAGAGAGCGCACCTTCACTAGGTCACCCAGAATGTTCCTAACCACCTCATCCACCGGGAGGGTTTTACGCTGCGTCGAAACTAAACACTGTGCGTTCCACGTGTGGTACCTGACCACTAGACTAACTAGGAATAACGTGCAGCGGTCCCGGCCACCCAGGCCTCTGAATGCTCCATA
>WNYA01001601.1:0-13254 GCA_019512145.1 Engystomops pustulosus
CCTGCAGCACATTGCACTGGTTGTTTCTCTCTCCTGCAGCACATTGCACTGGTTGTTTCTCTCTCCTGCAGCACATTGCCCTGGTTGTATCCCTCTCCTGCAGCACATTGCACTGGTTGTTTCTCTCTCCTGCAGCACATTGCACTGGTTGTTTCTCTCTCCTGCAGCACATTGCCCTGGTTTTATCCCTCTCCTGCAGCACATTGCACTGGTTGTTTCTCTCTCCTGCAGCATATTGCACTGGCTGTATCCCTCTCCTGCAGCACATTGCACCGGCTGGATCTTTTGTTCCCGCAGCACATTGCACAGGCTGGATCTCTCGTTCCCGCAGCTCATTGCACTTGGCCAGGTACAGTTCCATTGACGCTGATGCTCATTGGTTACAAGACTACAGCTTCTGGATTGGTCATACATGGAGCTGCTGTTTGGTTACATTTCGGGACCTGTTTTGGGGTCCGACCCACTAATAAGGGTCTTATCTGGAGTCAGATTTAAAATGGGGTTGGGTCTGGGTTCTAATTTAATATTTGGGGTCTTATATAACAGAAGAGTCTGGTGAAGGACACGATTAGTTTCATGGTTCTGAATGGGGTATAATATTGGGGGTCTGACATATAATTTAACATTAGGAGTCTGGACTGGGGTAGGATCCATTTCAGGGTCTGGTTCTGACTATTTGATGGGTCTGGTCTGTAGTAAGTGTAAGGGTCGGGTCTGTGTCTGAATAAGGTAAGAAATGTACTTTTTCCCATAACAAACCTCAATAAGCCTCAGTGTAAACCAGCTGCAGGTAAGTGGATGTGCGCTGTGTGACTTGTAGGTAATAGCAGGAGCGCCCCCTGCTGCTCACAGCTGATATCAGCCATCACATAGGAGTCATTGTACCCCCAGGGATGAGACGCTGAGGAGATTGTCCCCATGTCACCCCCGCTCCCCCCATCCGCTGGGTATAAATATCCCGTCACGTCCTGACACCTGCACAGACACAGCGCAAGCGTCTTCTCACCTCCAACACAACAACAACAACAAGAGACATTTACATGAATGCGGGAAGTCTGAGGCTGCGCTCACACGTGATGGAGGAGATTATCGCTGCTGTCACCAGTTGTGATTTGTTAAAGCCGCCGCTCACACAATGTTATCAGGAAAATCTCCTCAGCTCCTGTATTGTGCTGCAAAACGCAACATGAACGCCCGTGTGACCGGAGGCGGCCCTCTGGGGAGGTGCGCGGCCGCAGGACGGAGGCGGCCCTCTACCATCCTGGACCCCAGGAGCTCACACTCTGTTCTCGCACTATGTATATCTCCCACCATCACTGACCCCAGGAGCTCACACTCCGTTCTTGCACTATGGATCACTCCCACCATCCCGGACCCCAGGAGCTCAGACTCTGTTCTCGCACTATGTATCCCTCCCACCATCCGGGACCCCAGGAGCTCACACTCTGTTCTTGCACTATGTATCCCTCCCACCATCCCGGATGCCCGGAGAGTCACACTTGTTTCGCACTATTTTACCTCCCACCATCCCTTAGGACCAGGAGCTCCCCTCTTAGTACTACTGCTCAACTTCTGGACCTGCCGCGGCTTCTCCTCAGATTTCTGTTCGCAGCGTGCTGAGGCCCCAGCTCCACCACCCATATGGGCTTGCACTGCACACCCTGCGGATCACGTCATCCGGGAATGAGCAGTCCTCTTACTGTCAGAACCTACCGGAAGAACAAGTCATCCTTCGGTCGACACTGTCTCATTCTTGAGGGCAGCGCTCTGTTTGTTATTTATGTCAGGATATGAAACATAGAGAAAAGAGAGCGGAATGTCTGAGAGCTCTCTGCTGTGGGTAGGGGAAGAGGAGAAGACATGTCTGAGAGTCGTGGCCTACGGTAGGCAGAGAGAGAATGTCTTGTGAGGGTCTCTGCTGTGGTAGGGGAAAGAGAGACATGGTGAGAGTATATTATGCTGTGGTAAGAAGAGAGACATGTCTGAGAGGTCTTGCTGTGGTAGCGGGAAGAGAGAGACATGTCTGAGAGTCTATGCTGTGGTAGGTGGAATGAGGAGACATGTTGATGAGAGCTACTGCTGTGGTAGGGGATGCGAGGACATGTTTAGAGTCAATGCTGTCGGTAGGGGATGAGCAGAATGTCTCGGTCTCTGCGTGGTAGTGGCTGAGAGACACATGTTGAGAGTCACTGCTGCGGTAGGGAAGAGAGGATATGGCTGAGAGCATTGCTGCGGTATAGGTGGAAGAGAGCTATGGGTGAGAGTCACTGCTGCGGTAGGAAGCGAGAGCCTGCTGCGGAGGTCATGCTGTACGTCAGGGCACGAGTATTCTCCTTCTATTAGGCACAGGCCCGGGGAGAGACCATACCCATAATAGAGCTGACGGGGGGGCCTGGAGGATGCTGGGGCGCACCGGTTTAGGGGTCCAGTACTGAGATCGTGGTTGGTGGGAGTTGGACGGGATCTAGCTTCTAAGTTTGTGCTTATCCACCAGTTTGGGAAAAAAGCTTCACAGCTCCGCAGTCAGTAACTGAGGAGAGATGGAAGAGTATATGCCCCATTAGTAGTTGTACCTCAATATTACTGATGAGGGTGGGCCATGAGGGGAGAGGAGAGATTATACCCAATTAGATGTGAGTACACAGTATTACTGATTAGAGGGGGCCTGAGGAGAGATTATACCCCATTATTGGTACCCAGTGATTACTGATAGAGGCTGGCGGGACTGAGGAGAGTAGGAGTTATGACGCCCATATATGTTGTACCCCGTATTACTGATAAGGGGGGCACTGAGGAGAGGATTATGACCCCCATTAATGAGTAGCCCCAGCGATTAATGATAGAGGGGGGCACTGAGGGAGATAACCCCTTTATTATGTACCCCAGTATTACTGATAGGGGGTGGCATGAGAGGAGGAGATTATCACCCATATAGTGGTGTACCCCAGGGATTATGATAGCGGGCCCACTTGAGGAGAGATATATACCCCAGTATATGTGTACCCCGATTATGATAGAGGGGGGCATGAGGAGGAGATATACCACCTATAGTGACCCAGTATTGATGATAGAGGGGGGCATGAGGGCGAGGAGATTATACCCCATTATATGTGTACCAAGTTACTGTAGAGGGGGGCATGAGGAGAGATTATACCCATTATAGGCTACCCCAGTAAATGATAGAGGGGGGCCCCTGAGGCGCGATTCTACCCCATTCAAGATGTACCCCATATATGATAGAGTGGGCACTGAGGAGAGAGGAGATTATACCCCATTAATGTGACCCAGTTACTGATAGAGGGCGGGCATGAGGAGAGATATTACCCATTATATATGCTACCCCTGTATTACTGATAGAGGGGGGACTGAGGGGAGAGGAGGATTATACCCATACTGTTGTCCCGATTACTGATAGGGGGAGCACTGGGAGAGATTAAGCATTATACCCATAAGTGCACCCGAGATTATGATAGAGGGGGGCAATGAGCGAGATATACCCCATATATGTGTACCCAGTATATGATAGAGGGGGGCACGAGGAGAGATTATCCCACATTATATGTTGTATACCCAGTATTTACTGATAGAGGGGAGCACTGAAGCGAGATTACCCATTATATGTGCATCCCCGTATTATGAAGAGGGGTGGCACTGAGGAGAGAGCAGAGTATACCCATTATATATGTATCCCAGGATTAAGGATAGAGGGGGGCAGAGGAGAGAGGAGATATACCCTTCATGTGTACCCCAGTATTACTGATTGTGTAGAGGGGGGCACTGAGGAGAGTATTACCCCATATATGTGTTACCCCAGTATTAATGATAGAGGGGGGGCATAGAGGAGAGAGATACCTCCCTTGTATGTGATGTATATATGTGGATACGTTCTATGTATGACCCCATACATCCAGCAGGGGGCTCCATGAAACCTCAATATATAGAACGCCTATAACATGGACCATATCTCTGACCCCTATAGACACTCACGACCCCTCCGCTTTCTGGCAGACTGCTGTATGGTACATTAACCCCTTCTGTGCTCTATGAGATGGTGTCAGCAGACTATTGAGGATCCTCCAGACGCCCCTCCCATGCAGACACGACGCAGGCTCCGGTGTACGGGTGCTCCACCACCACGCTGAAAGTCCCCCCGGGGAACAAAAAGGTTTCTTCTTGGGGCTGGACGAGCGGGGACTTTGGCCACCAAAGGGTAAAGATCCTTGCAGGCTCTGCTTATCATACCCCCCGGCCAGCGCCATCATGGTGCCCCTAATGGGTACACACAGCCATGGCAACCGCTGCCCGGCAAAACCAGCACGCTCAACAAGCTTTATGTCCCTACCACCGGGATTACAACAGGGGAGGGGGGTGAAATGTACCTGATTACCCACATCTCACGCCCTACGGGGTGTCAACTTGCTGGGGAAGATAGCCTGGTTTTACATTACAGGGCAGGGATGGCGAAAACAGACACCGTCGCCCGAATCTAAACCCTAATATGTATTCTGAAGTGCCAACCTGGCGATTTAAGCAGAACCTTATTTATAACTGGTCTGACACACTTATAGCGCATAAAGAGGGGGGAAAAGATAAGATTATCATTGTTAGCCTCACTATATGGCCCCATACTCTCACATATCCCATATACTTCTTAAGGGACCTCCTAACATGTTAACATACACACAGTAATCCTATAAGGACCCCATATTATTAATATCCCCTACACTATACAGACCCCCAAACATGTAACATACCCCATGTACAGCTATACAGGAACCATGATAAACATTCACATACCCCATTCACTATACCGCGGGACCGCAAACATGTAACAAGACCCCCCCCTATCACTATACAGGACCCCATACAGTACATTGACCCCATTATCTCATATACAGGACCCCGTAAAATACAAACCCCATATCATAACAGGACCCTCCCTAACATGTAAACACCCCAAATCACTATTACAGACCCATCAGATCGCATCCCCCCCCATATACTATTACAGGGACCCCATACATTCACCATTCCCCCTTTCACTATAAGGACCCCATAAATGTAACATTACCCATCTCACTATACAGGACCCCATAATATCACATCCCCCCCCGACACATATCACTATACAGGACCCCATATAATACAGACCCCCCCTATTCAGCTATTACAGGACCCCATAACATCACAGACTCCCCTAGTAATCACTATACAGGACCCCATCGTCGCAGTTCCCCATTGTAGGTTCAGGTTCCAGGTTATAGCATTATAGACTGATTACTGAGGGTGTTAATGTCGCAGGCCGGCGCACCAGGGGATAAGAGCATGTCAGGAAATGGCGGCTTGGTGGCCGGTCCTGCATGTCCTGACATGTTGTAGTTGCTGTCAGGTATGTATAGGTTCTTGTAGAGATGATCTCTAGGAGTGGGTCAACTGATTACATATCAGCCAGAGGTGTAGCGGCCACATGGTGGCATCGTGGGCACCCAGAGTCCAACCCCTCCGGCCCCGTATTTTTGCACATAAATCAGTCGACGTTCCCTCTCATCTTCGTCCTCCCCATGGATGGTGGACTCCGAGCATTCACGCAATGAATAAAGGAACACAACATGGCGGGGGCAGGGACGTGGCGGCGTGTCCTCCAGTACGTACACATCTGACCGGACACAAGTCCAGTTTACACCCCCAGGGCGTCCAACCAAAACGATACAGGAACAGAAACAGCCCCCAGAGAAAAATCAGATCGGACCTCTTGTAATTGAGGATGGAAAGAGGTGCTCATACTGGGGAGACTTCAGCACCTGCCCCATGGGAAAAGGGTATACAAATTAGATTAGACCAACAACCACACCAACTGATATAGGGTCCTGACCCTCATCAATCACAAGCGAAGCAGAAGTAGAGGAGGGAATTAGAGCAATCGTGGTGTTAATTTGCCATGCACGATACGATCTGTTGGTTGGTCACTGACCTGTATCATTCCACAGCGTTGCGGCCTCATGGCACGTAAATGGGAGACCTGACACTTCTCCTTCTCATGTCTTCCCGGATTTCATCTATAGAAACCATTCCAGGCTCTGACAGATTAGTGAGCCCATCATGGACGTGGAGCACCAGGTCCTCACTCCTATATGATGTCTCTGAGGTAATGTATATTGCTCTAGGGAGCGGAATGCGATCACGGAGGCCGGGATCAGAGATCCTTATGCCTCGTCTGAACCGTGGTCTCTGGCGCACATCACAAACATTTGTGCCTTGCTTCCTTTCCCAAGCCAAATGGCTAGCTAACTACCATAATTTGATGCCAAAAGGATGCATGTTGCAACACACCCTGCTAATGCGATGGAGAGGGAAGTGTTTGCGAAAACGCCCCTGTATCATGGTACATCTCGAGGTAATTAGAAGCTGGTGTTTCTGTATGGACCGTGAAGGGTTAAAAACTGTTAATGGTATTTCACAATGAGTTCCATCTTTCGTAATGGAGTGGACTGGCCGAGTATAACCAAAACCCCGGGCGAGGAGTGACAAGCTCTAGTGCTGAGCTCTCGCTAAGGAGCAATGATCTTTTGCAGACCAAAGGTCTTGACCAGAAGATCTCTTTAGGCCAGTGCTGCTCTCACCACCATGAGGAGCTATCTAGGCCCAGATCCTGACCACGAGAGCAGCTCTTGGAGTCTAGCTTGCAGAGCAGACATTTCTAGAACACTGAGTGAGAAGAGACAGTGTGGATACAACCGTCACACGTGTCTCACACACAGCACCTCCTAGGATTAAAGTGCCATCTTCCAGCATTGGACACGGCTACCTCCTAGCCTGCATTCTATTACCAGGGTGGAGACCAAACTCCTTGAAGGTTCACTCTCAGAAACACATCTCCACAACCAGGCCTCTTTAAAGAATGCGTTGGGTGGTGCTGCAGGAGATCTATGCGCAGTATGTTCGAAATAAAGACTGTAGTATTTTGCTACAACGTTTGCCCTCTGTCGTGGTCCATGATACGGCTTTTTTTGAACAGTCAGGGCTCACCAGTACTGCCAGGGGATAATACGTGGACATTAAGGGGTTGCCCGAAGGGGAGACCGAGGACATGACGCCTCTCCCAATGATTCTTGCATACAACACCTGCTGGAGACATGCAGCGTAGGCACAGCCCCTGGTCCCCTACAAAAGCGTACCGTTGACATCAGAGTACCATAGGCCCCCACAAAACGCCAGCCAAATTCCGGTATCGGGCCCTGGTGCCTCCAGGCCCAAGAAAAGCCTAGCCGGTGCGGGGGGGTGTTCCACCGTGGCGTCACGAACAGGAGTATAGACTTCTGTGCCTTATACTGCACGATTAGACTGTCCTTGTTATGAAAAAGACTGTCGCTGCTAAACCTGCATGCAATCCGGGTTTAGCCCAAATGATTTTTTTTGCTATTAAACATAGACTGGTTTCGCATTTGCCAGTTATGTCGAGCACGGGTCCAGCACTCAGGCGGTCAATCCAGCAAACGGACTTTGTCAGCCTCTGCCAAATCAGGTGCTGCCAGCGCCCAAAAGTGTTAACCTCTGGAAGCTGGTGGGCAGCAAAAAGACAAAAGCCCTGCCCACAAAAATGGAATTTTCTATATATTCTGAAAGGTCCCTGGGAGAAAACAGACCTTATGGGAAAAAAAAGATAAAGGACCCAGCAAAAACCTATGTGGCTACTAATTTGTATCTACACAATAAGCGGGAGAAAGATGAAAGGTTAAGGTGCTAAAACGTGTGAAGGGTAGCGATGAGGCTTACAGGGATTAGTAGATGAGAAAACTACCCTCTGTAAAAGGACCGATAAAGGCCGCGCAAAAAAAATATTGGAGACTGAGAAGAAAATGATTGTCCAGGGAGCGCAGAGAAATAATCCCCGCGACAAATTATTTTTCACGTTATATAAATGCTAAGAAACTAAAACCGAGGTGTGGGTCCCCCCTAGGAAATCCACATGGGGGTCATGTGGCAGAGATGGGGCCCGGGGCCAGTTTGAATGTCGGCTCTCTCAAAACGTCTGTATCCAGGAAAATCCTCCTGGTGGAGACACAATGAGGAATAATGTTAATTCTTATAGTGTCAACGTTTAACCCAGGCATAGGTACGGCGTCCGTTGCACCCCCTCCGATAGATTACCTCAGGGGCCCGCACCGGCTGGATACCCCCGGGTGCTGATGGAATTATATACAGGGATTCGGCCAGGAGCGTTATTTAATATTTGACGATCACTGATGACTGGTTAGTTCCACAGGGCTGGCACATAGCCCACTGGTCCCACTCTACGATCCTACGGCATCAACCTGCGATCCCTGGCACCTCCCGGACCCGTGAGTCTCCTGCCGTGGGGGGAAACTATTGCGGGGCTTAATAGAGCTAGCTGTCCTGAGTATCTCACTGTGCACAACATGGGTTTGAGAGATTCGGTCCTGTCAGCCTAATCTGATTGGTTCTACGAGGCGGGGTTAAGTTCACGGATGGATCTGGGTGGGGCCGGCTGTGGAGTTGTATATCTGGCCTTGTCCCCGGCCTGGCCTGCAGCCACATAAAGGTTGGTATATAACATATCTGCTGGACTAGGGGCAATCGGTGTATTGGGTAGTAATGATAGTGAAGAGAAACAGAGGGTGGTAATTAATGGCCCATTCTCCGCTTGGTTGATGTTCCCAGTGGAGTGGCCCACAGGGGTCGTATTGGCAACACCACTTCTTGTCCTCTTTTTATCATGAACCTTGTAGGGGTTTTTTACACGTCAAGTTTCATAGTGCAGATGATACTAAGCTGTGTAGAAGTAATACACACCCTGAGGCTGCTCGTTAGCCTTCAGGGGGATTTGTGGAGCTTTGCGGCTGGGCCGAGACCCGGTGCGAGGGTGTTCTATAGCTCACAGTAAAGGTATGCCATGGCCAATCGAACCCCACCCAGTACTTTGTTCTCCCAACGGTCCAGTGACTTACGTACCACTGACAGCTGAAAGGAACTGGCGGTATGGGGCTGGTCACACTCACTTTTCGTGACCCCCGAGGCCGGACGGGCCGCTGCTCAGACGCCGATCCCCCATGGGCTGGTCTCCCCGCGCGTCCTCGCTTCTCCTGCTCCACGCCCCGTTTGCCCTTCAACCCCTCCTGGTAGACCCCACCTGTGGACCGGTGTCCAGGTGGGCACCCGTGTCTCCACAGGGATATCGTCGACGCCTGTGGCCGGTGCCGAGGCGCGCCCCCGGCTTCTTAGGGCCGGGGGCACCCCTCGCCAGTCCCTGCCCGCCTTCCCCCCTTGTGCTCTGAGTCGGCCCCCCGAGACGCTGGGGGCGACCGCTATTAACAATGTACAAATGAGCCTGACCGGACAGTCTTCCAGGATTCTCTCCCCCCGCTATTTTATACTCGGGTGTGCCCCGACAAGGGGGGCATTCTTACGCCAGCGAGCAGGCGCCACTTTCCCCCTCGCATAGCCCCAGTTTTCCCTAAGCGCCATGCGGCGTATGGCCCCTGCCGCCGGGGTGTTCTGGCGATATATGTACTATGTTCAAGAGAGGCATGGATGACTTTCTGGCGAGAAAAAAAATATCCGAGGTTATGGGATTAAAACACTTCTTTAATTCTTTAAAGGTTGGACGTGATGACATGCGTATCTTTCAGCCTTAATATTACGATGCGATATGAAACTCCAGCCGCTAAAACTGTGGACATGTTCTGAGAGCTAGGTAGCCGCGCAGCAAAGGGGCGCACCTCAACGGTGAACTCTGCAAGTTCCCTGCGAGTGTGAGACCCCCGACTTATGACGGGTAGTTGGTGGAAGGAAGGAAGAGTGGAAACATTTGGCCGGCCTATGATGAAGAATAGATGGTTAATCGATGCACCATGCTGGATTTTGGCGCAGTGACGCGCTATGAATCTGACATACTTCTGTTGCATAATCTGGGTGCCGACGCACTTTCCTGTGGGACTGGAAGGAGAGCGACCAGCAGTAGATCAACGTTGCCGAAGCACCCTGCGCCTGCCGGAGCATCGGGAGGGAGAAAAGAACCAAGACTGCGGGATTTGCAGTACTGTCGAAAGAGGGCATGAAGAGGGGATGTTCGTTCGGTGTTAAAACACAAAACTTGGAGATACGGTCACGACCCCCTCCCACCCAGGGAGAACCTTAGAATCTCGGGAGGACGTTCTTAACTGGATGCCTTAGGCTGTGGGGACTCGCTTCATGGTTATGTGACCTCATGGAGAGTCAACCCTTACCTGCCTTAATTGGAATACCGGCTCTCAAGTGACCAACCCCTCGCAGTCAGGTTGCTGCCACCTTCGAGGTGCTGAAGCGGGAACCTGTGACACAGCCTCCCTAGTGAGACGTATAATATTTGAAAACAATTATTCGCTAATCCAATGGGGAAAACTGTACCCATCTCGCGGCTACGGGAACCCACACTAACCTTGGAGACCCAAGGTTTAAACCAGACGGGTAGTGGTTTGCAGACGGGTGGTAGGGTAACACCATTGCCCGAGGTACTGAGGAGGTACAAAGGTCCTGCGGACAACTGCTACCTGAAGTTGTGAAGGCCTCTCCCAATTCTCCTACTAAGGGTGCCTAGTGATTCCGGAAACCGGCAACTTGGCCCTTCAGGAGACCATGCAAAGTTCTAGCGGCGCAACAGAAGTTGTGGCCCCAATTGGAGAACACATCTGAAGAGTCAGCCAAAATCAAAGATCCACAAACCTGTTCCGGCAGTTCAAAAGCCCTGGATTGAGACTTAGTTATGGTGTCAAATCGAGGCCTGAATGGGCATGCAAGGTCAATAAGATACCAGGCTATGGTTTAGGAACACCTCTTACCAGTTGACGACGGACTCATGTCCCGGATTCTAGGCCGTAGGATATGACTAGTTGCACAACAAATATCTAGAGGACAACGACCCATCCCGACGTGCTAAACGGGGAGATCCGGTGGATTTGCGAAACGATACCAAGCCGTAGCCCACTCTGACTTCAGGCATCTACACCCGGAATTGAAGGACACTTAGTGCAGGGAGAACTTCTCTGTCTGCTCCACAAACGCATGGAGGTGATGAAAACAACAAAGTAGATCTGAAGGGGTCCAGCCTGCCGCGCAAATCCTGGGGGGCTGAGCTCAATACTGGCAGACGAAAACACAATATTACTCCTGCAGCCTGGATGTCTCGATGGGCACCCAGGCTTCAGCAAACCACCACTGGATTTGGGAGAGATACATGATTACCTAACCATCCTATACTGAGCTTCATCCATTCCTCAAGGAGAAAAGGCGGTTCAGACAGAAGTATAGTTTGGGGTAAGGCCGCAGACAAGCCAATGTTCATCCAGGGAGAGTCACAGCCCGTGGAGTATGACCCAGCTGGTATTTTTAATGAAATGATGGTGGCACCTTCGTTTTGGTTGAGTGCGAATAGGAAGATCAAACAATAGACAACCACAAGGATGCCTACCGCTGCCTCTAATCGATGAATCCCATCGAGCCTAGGGTAGCGGTGCCCCCGTACTTCCCTCTACTCGGAATCTGACCAGTGGCTACGCTTGGCACGTGGCCATGGCGCGCGAAAGATAAGGGAAAAGACGACGTAACTTGTCCGCACCCGCCATCAAGGCTTGTTCAAAAAGTCAACAACCGCCTTTCGGGCCTCTCTATGCAATCGCCTGCCAAGGGGCCCCACACGTATTTACAGCGGTTAATGAGGAGGGAGACGATTTGTGGGGGTAGTGGAAACTGAGATGTCCGAATATATTTGGAACATAATAATCTAATCCAAGACCTAACGAAGAGAATCTCCAAACACGGGCTGAAGGGTCCCACAAAAAAATCTGACCAGCATGGGGTGAAGGTTTAAGCATTCTAAGTGCATCTATACAGACTAATGTAAAATACCGTGGACAGGTTAGTGGAACGGCTGATGGGGATTCCCGGAGCCAGGTACCCAGCTAAAAATTGCAGCTGTCCCAGATGTCAACCCTACTATCCGTGACCTCCAAATCTTCCTGGGAGACGGATTTGCAGTTCGGAGCAATGGCTTGTTGGGGATGCAGGGAAACAATGCCTTCAATATCTAGGCGATGTATCACAGATAAATTCAAGCTTTGGGCCAACCTCTTTTCTTGGCCAGGGGTTTCCACCCTGCAGGATCTCTTTGGAAGGGGCCCGCCAGGAATAAGATTGGGCCGACGATTCCCACGACATGTGCGCCATTCTCGAGATGGTATCTAGTCTGTGAACGCGACGGGCCGCCTTTGCACCTAGGCTCGTATCAGAAAGGCAGTGCCCCCCCCCGATGTGGTTTGTTTTATTCGGGATTCTTATATCATGACTGATCTTAGCCCATTCACACTGCGAGAATCGTGATCTTTATGAGCCAGCCTAGCAGGGGGTAGGATGCTGTACCGAATCCTACTAGGCCTGGTACGAATTTAATGGAAAGGCGGCATGTGTAAGCCGTACGTCTTGAGCCATTCCTCGGAAACCAGGACACTCCGGGAATCGCCCGAATTTACATGCTGTTCAAGGACAATATTACCTAGTGACCTAGATTCTTCTGACTCACATGTCTGCAAAGACAACACCCCCACTTGCTTTTTTTTTTTTTGATGTTGAGAAAAGTCGCATGCTATCAATTGTCTAGATAGAGAAAAGCCATTACTTGATATGCGTTGTGGCTATGGCTTTACCTGTACATGGTATAAGGACATTTCCTCGACACATTGTGATGTCATCAGGCTGGAGCCTGGTGTCGCCTATCATCACCCGGCAGCATATCATCAGCCACTGTCTCATGCCGGCAGTGCATACATTGCTGCCATCAGCTATGGTATACCCTGTCAGTCAGGTATTCCAGATAGCACTGCATTCTTGAGCGGATGGCGATGATGTCATCATAATGGGCGACACGTTTGTTCCCGCAGTATGTATCCCTCCCACAATCCTGGACCCCAGGAGCTCATGCTCTGTTCTCGCTCTATGTATCCCTCCCACAATCCCGGACCCCAGGAGCTGACACTCTGTTCTCGCACTATGTATCCCTCCCACCATCACTGACCCCAACCATCCCGGACCCCAGGAGCTCACACTCTGTTCTCGCACTATGTATACCTCCCACCATGCCGGACCCCAGGAGCTCACACTGTTCTCGCACTATGTATCTCTCCCACCATGCCGGACCCCAGGAGCTCACACTCTGTTTTCGCACTATGTATCCCTCCCACCATGCTGGACCCCAGAAGCTCACAC
>WNYA01001601.1:15784-66518 GCA_019512145.1 Engystomops pustulosus
AGCCCCCTGGGGTAACATACCCCCCACACCACTATACAGAACCCCCCATAATATCACCCCCCCCCCCCCCATATCACTATACAGGACCCCATAATATTACATACCCCCCATATCACTATACAGGACCCCCATAACATCACATACCCCCCTATATCACTATACAGGACCCCCATCTCGCATTCCCCATTGTAGGTTCAGGTTCCAGGTTATAAGACTTATAGACCTTTATACTGATGTGTTAATGTCGCAGGCCGGCGCACCAGGGATAAGATCAGTGTTCAGCAATGGCGGCTGTTGTGGCCGTCCTGCTGTCCTGACATGTTGTAGTTGCTGTCAGGTATGTTATAGGTTCTTGTAGAGATGATAGATAAGGAGTGGGGTCACTGACTTATCATATCAGCCAGATGTGTAGCGCCCCCACATGGATGGCATATTGGGCACCAGAGTTCCACCGCCTCCGGCCCCGGTATTTTTGCACCATAAATCAGTCAGACGTTCCCTCTCATCTTCATCCTCCCCATGGATGTGTGACTCCGAGCTTCAAAGTCAAGATCATAAGACATGGCGGTGGGCAGGGACGTGGCGGCGTGTCCTCCAGACTGTCACATCTGACAGACACAAGTCCATTCCACCCCCAGGCGTCCAACTCACAACTACAGGATACAGAACAGCCCCCAGAGAAAATCAGTATCGGACCTCTTGTAATTGAGATGGAAAGAGGTGCTCCTTACTGGGGAGACTTCAGCAATGCCCCATGGGAAAAGGTATACAAATTAGATTAGACCAAACCCCCCACTTGCTCTAGGGTTCCTGACCCTCATCACTACAGAGAGAAGCTAGAGGAGCAACTTAGAGCAATCGTGGTTGTCATTTGCCATCACCGATAAGATCTGTTGGTTTGTCACTGACCTGATCATTCCCACAGCGTGGGCCTCATGGCACGTAAATGGGGAGACCTGACACTTCTCCTTTCTTCATGTCATTCCAGGATTTTCATTCTAGAAACCCATTCCAAGCCTCTGACAGCCATTAGTGAGTCCCATCATGACCGTGGAGCACCAGGTCCTCACTCCTATTGTTTCATCTGACAATGTTATTGCTCTTAGTGAGCTGAATGCGACCACGGAGGTCCGGGATCAGATGATCCTTATGGCCTCCTGACAACGTGGTCTCTGGGCTCCACTCACAAACATTTGATGATTTCCTTGTCCAAGCCAATGCTACTAACTACATAATTTGATGCAAGGATGCATTTGCAACACCCCTGCTAATGCGCATGGCAGAGGAGTGTTTGCGAATAAGCCCCCTGTATCATTCGGTACATCTAGAGGTAATTAGCAGCGGTAGTTTCTGTCTGGACAGGGAAGGGTTAAAACTGTTTAATGTTATTCTCCAATGATGTTCCATCTTTGTAACTGGAGTGTGACTGGCCAGAGTATAACAAAACCCCTGGAGAGGAAGTGACAAGCCTCTTAGTGCTGAGCTCTCGCCTCATGAGCAGCTCTTTGCAGCAAGGTCTCTGACCAGAGAGATCTCTTTAGGCCCTGCTCTCACCACATGAGGAGCTCTTAGGCCCCAGATCCTGACACAGGAGCAGCTCTTGGAGTCTAGCTCTCTTCCAGAGCAGACATCTTCTAGAACACTGAGTGAGCAGAGACAGTGTGAGATACACCTTCAGTGTCTCACACACAGCTACCTCCTAGGATTAAAGCTGCAGCTTCCAGCATTGGACACGGCTACCTCCTAGCCTGCATCTATTACCAGGCTGGAGACCAAACTCCTGAGGTTCACTCTCCATGACCAATCTCCAACAATCCGGCCTCTTTAAAGAATCGTTTGGTGCGTTGCCTGCAGTTGTTCGAATAAAGAACTGTAAGTTATCTTTGCACAACGTTGCCTCTGTCTGGTCCCTGATACGGCTGTAACATCAAGGGCTCCACCATTCACTGCCCAGGGACTCATACTGTGGACATTAAGGGGTTGCCCCAGGGAGAACCAGTACATCAGCCTCTCCCTCTATATTTCTTGCATACACCACCTGCTGGAGACATGCCAGGCTGTAGGACAGCCCTCTGGTCCCCATACCAAGCACCGTGACATCAGAGTACCATAGGCCACAACCGCCAGCCACTCCGGTATTCTGGGCCCCTGCTGCCTCCAGGCCCCAAGAAAAGGCTAGGCCCCGGTGGGGGGGTGTTCCAAGTGGCGTCACGAACAGGATATAGACTTCTGTGCCTTATACTGGCACTATAGACTGTCCTTTATTGAAAAAGACTGTGCTGCCTAACCCTGCTGCCATCCGGGTTTAGGCCCAAATGATTTTTTTGCTATTCAACATAGACTGTGTTTCTGCATTGCCACGTACTGTCGAGCTCCGGTCCAGCACTCAGGAGGTCAATCCCTGCAAACGGACTTTGTCAGCTCTGCCACATCAGGTGCTGCAGCGCCCAAAGTGTTAACCTCTGGAAGCTGGTGGCGCAGCAAAGACAAAAGCCCTCCCCAAAAATGGGACTTTTTCTCATATATTCTGAAAAAGTCCTGGGAGAAACACATACCTTATGGGAAAAAGCATAAAAGGAACAAGAAAAACCCTATGTGGCTAACTAATCTTGTATCTTAAGCAATAAGCGAGAAAGATAAAGCGTTTAAGGTGCTAAAACGTGAAGGTAGCGATGAGGCATTACAGGATTATAGAGAGAAAAATAAATCCTGTAAAAAGCAGATAAAGGCCGCAAAAATAGTGACTGAGAGAAATATTGCCAGGGAGAGCAAAAATAATCCCAAATTATTTTTCAAGTATATAAATGATAAGAAACTAAAAACAGAGAGTGTGGGTCCCCTTAGAAATAACATGGGGGTCATGGTGGAAGGAGATGAGGAAAGGGCCAGTCTACTGAATGTCGCCTTCTCAACTGTCTTTATCCAGGAAAATCCCCTGGTGGATGACACAATGAGGAATAATGTTAATTCTTTTTATAATGTCAACAGTTTAACCCAGGAAGAGGTACGGCGCCGCCTCGCAACCACTAAGATAGATAAATCACCGGGGCCAGATGGCATACACCCCCGGGTTCTGCATGAATTATATACCGTGATAGACAGACCGTTATTTTTAATATTTGAAGATTCACTGAGGACTGGTTATGTTCCACAGGCCTGGCACATAGCAAATGTGGTACCAATATACAAATAAGGATCAAATAGCGATCCTGGAAACTACAGACCCGTGAGTCTAACTGCTGTGGTGGGGAAAATATTTGAGGGGCTTATTAGAGATGCTATCCTGGAGTATCTCACTGTGCACAACCTGGGTTTATGAGAGATCGGTCCTGTCAGACTAATCTGATTGGTTTCTACGAGGAGGTAAGTTCAAGACTGGATCTGGGGGACGCTGTGGATGTTGTATATCTGGACTTTTCAAAGGCATTTGACACCATGCCACATAAAAGGTTGGTATATAAAATGATACTGCTGGGAATAGGAGAAAATCTGTGTATTTGGGTAAGTAATTGACTTAGTGATAGAAAACAGAGGGTGGTAATTAATGGCACATTCTCAGATTGGGTTGATGTTACCAGTGGAGTGCCACAGGGGTCAGTATTGGGACCACTTCTTTTTAATATTTTTATTAATGACCTTGTAGTGGGTTTACACAGTCAAGTTTCAATATTTGCAGATGATACTAAGCTGTGTAAAGTAATAAAAACTGAGGTCGATAGTTTAGCATTACAGAGGGATTTGTGGAAGCTTGAGGGATGGGCAGAGAAATGGTTGATGAGGTTTAATGTAGATAAATGTAAAGTTATGCAATTGGGCCATAGAAACAAAAAGTATAATTATGTTCTAAACGGTCAATTACTTAGTAAAACTGAAGCTGAAAAGGACTTGGGGGTATTGGTGGATGGTAAACTTAATTTTAGTGACCAGAGCCAGGCGGCTGCTGCTAAAGCAAATAAAATAATGGGATGTATCAAGAGAGGAATAGATTCTCATGATAAAGACATAGTTTTGCCCTTATACAAATCCCTGGTCAGACCACACATGGAATATTGTGTACAGTTTTGGGCACCAGTGTATAAAAAGGATATAGTAGAGCTGGAACGGGTGCAGAGGAGAGCAACCAGGATTATTAGGGGAATGGGGGAACTAGAATACACTGACAGATTAAAAAATTTGTGATTATTCAGTTTAGAAAAAAGACGACTGAGGGGAGACCTCATTACAATGTACAAATACCTGAACGGACAGTACAAGGATCTCTCCAAAGATCTTTTTATACCTCGGCCTGTGACCAGGACAAGGGGGCATCCTCTACGCCTAGAGGAGAGGCGATTTTACCATCACCATAGACAAAGGTTCTTTACTGTAAGAGCAGTGAGACTATGGAACTCTCTGCCGCAGGAGGTTGTTATGGCGGACTATATGTACATGTTCAAGAGAGGCCTGGATGACTTTCTGGAGAGAAAAAATATCACGGGTTATGGGGATAAAACATTTATTTAATTCTTAAAGGTTGGACTTGATGGACATGCGTCTCCTTCCAGCCTTATATACTATGATACTATGAACTCCAGCCCGCTAAAACCTGTGGTAGCGGGAAATCCAGGTGACTCACCAAGTTCCCCCTGCGAGTGTGGCACGAAGTATCGTGGAGGAAGAGCGGACCGGCCATGAAGAGAGTTAATCGGCCATCTTGTATTTTGGCGCAGGACGCGCCTGAATCTGATAACTCTGTTCGCATCATCTGGAGTGCCGACGCACATTTCCTGTGACTGAAGGAGAGCACCGCTGATCACCGCCGAGCCCCTGCTGCCTGCCGGACATCGGGAACGAAAAGAACCAAGACTGCGATGCAGCTACTGTCGTAAATATGGGCATGAAGAGGAGGGATTTCGTCGGTTAAACGACAAACCCTTGGAGCTACGGGACGACCCCCCAAGGGAAGAACCTTAGAATCTCGGGGACTTAAACTGGATGCCTAGGTTTGTGGGGACTCGCTCCATGGTTCATGTGACCATCAATGGAGTACCCCTACCTGCCTTAATTGATACCGGCTCTCAAGTGACCACCCTCCGCAGTGCCACCTTCGAGAGATGCTGAAGAGGAGCAACCTTGACACAGCCTCCCAAGGTTTATTTGAACATTATCGCTACCAATGGGAAAACTGTACCCATCCGCGGCTACTGGGAACCCACACTAACCTTTGGAGACACCAAGTTAACCAGACGCTGTAGTGGTGAAGACGGTAACTTCTCCTTGGTACTGGGTACAAATGTCCTCGGCAACTGCTACCCTGAAGTGCTGAAGGCTCTCCACAATTCCCTACTAAGAGTGCCCAGTGATTCCCGGAAGGAAATTCAGGAGACCATGCAAGTCCTAGCGGCGCAACAGAAGTTTGCTGGCCCCAATGGAGAAATCTGAAGAGTCCAAATCAAAGATCCACAACCTGTCCGCCTTCAACCTCGGATTGAGACGTTAGTATGGTGCCGAGCCTGCATGGGCATTCAAGGTCAAGACTACCAGGCTATGGTAGAACCCCTACCAGTTGACGAAGACATGCCCATTCTAGCCGCTAGGATACTAGTCACAATATCTAGAGGACAAGTACCCATCAGAGTGCTAAACGTGGGAGACTCCCCGGTGGATCTGAGAAGATACCAAGCCGTAGCCACTCTCTTCAGCCTCCACCCTGAAGACTTAGTGGAAACTTCTCTGTCTGCCTCCCAAACAGCTGGAGGTGAAACAAAGTGCTGAGGGTCAGCCTGCCGAGCAATCCTGGTGGCTTGAGCTCAATATTGGAGACGAAGATATTACTCCTGCAGACCTGGATGTCGTCATGAGGCACCACCAGGCCTTCAGCAAACACCCACTGGATTTTGGGCAGACTACCCTGATTCAACATACCATCCCTACTGGCTCTCATCCTTCTATCAAGGAGAGGTATCGGTCCAGACAGAAGTATCAGAGGTAAAGGCCCAGACAGCCAATGTTATCCGGGAGAGTCACAGCCCATGGGCTGCCCCGCTGGTCCTTTTTAAAAATGATGGAACCCTTCGATTCTGTGTTGAGTATAGGAAGATCAACAATATCACCCACAAGGATGCCTATCCGCTGCCTCGAATCGAGGAATCCCTCGCAGCCCTAGGGTCAGCGGCCTACTTCTCTACTCTGGATCTGACCAGTGGCTACTGGCAAGTGGCCATGGCGCCGAAAGATAGGGAAAAGACGACTTTCCCCACCCCAATGGGCTTGTTCAAGTTCAACAACATGCCTTTCGGCCTATGCAATGCCCCAGGCACGTTTCAGCGGTTAATGGAGAGATTTTTGGGTCATTGGAACTTCAAGACTGTCCTACTCTACTTGGACGACATCATCATCTACTCCAAGACCTACGAAGAGCATCTCCAACATCTGGCTGAAGTCTTCCAAATCCTGACCCAGCATGGGTTGAAGGTTAAGCCTTCTAAGTGCCATCTATTACAGCCTACTGTAAAATACGTAGGACATGTAGTGAGCGCTGATGGGATCGAGCCAGACCCAGATAAAATTGCAGCTGTCCATGACTGTCATACCCCTACTATCCGGGACATCAAAAGCTTCCTGGGATTTGCCAGCTACTACAGGCGATTTATCCCGAAGTTTGGCCATCTGGCGGCCCCCTGCAGGATCTCTTAAGGGGACTGCCGAAAGAGGGCCAACGATCCAGAGCGCCCATCTAATGGACAGCTGAACGAGAAGCAGCCTTGCAAAGGCTGACTGAGGCCCCCCCCCCAGTGTTAGGATATCCAGATTATAATCTTCCCTTCATACTCTAGACCGATGCCAGCCAGCAGGGACTAGGAGCTGTACTATCCCAGCTTCAGAATGGAACTGAAAGGGTCATAGCCTACGCTAGCCATTCCCTCCGAAAACCAGAACGGAATGACCAGAATTACAGCTCGTTCAAGGACTACCTAGCTGCTTCCTTCTTCACTGTCTTCACAGACAACAACCCCTTGGTGCATCTGAACACCACCCGGCTTGCAGCACTGGAGCAGCGATGGGCCTCCAGATTAGTGAACTTCAATTTTACTATCCGGTACCGGGCCGGCAAGACCAATGACAATGCCGATGCTCTGTCCCGTCTCGCAGACCAGTGGGACGGACCCTCCATGGATGCTAAGTGGGAAGATGTGGAGATGCCGGCGTTCTATGCCCGGTTTGTGCGTCAAGAGGCTCAGAGAGTCTACTCCTTACGCTCAGAAGCAGTACCAGCTACTCCACAAGAAGAGTCTGCGTCACCTGCAGAGAAAGACCTCTGGATGAGTCTGCAGGCTGATAGCCGTGCCATAGGAGAAATTATGGACGAGTGCCTGAAAGGATTAGTCGGAGAAGAGCTGACTGGGAATTGTCCCAATTGTGGCGCCAGAGGAAGACTCTGAGTATGCATCAGGGCCTGCTGAAAAGGAGAATTCTGGATCCTATCACCTATGACCGGCTGTACCAGATTGTGATTCCCCGGAGGGATGCCAAGATAGTGCTGAATATGTATCGCGATGGGTCCAGACACTTCGGCGGACTTCGTCCGGACACCACCGGACACTTCTGCGCTCAGAAAACTGAAGCCACCCTCCGGAAGCGCTTTTACTCGGTGTACATGAAGCCCAACATCGAGGCCTGGTGCCGGAAGTGCCCAGCCTCCGCCATCGCTCTAGGAGAGTGACACAATCAAAGGGCCCCTCTACATCCCATTGTGAGCCAATGTCCTCTGGAGATCCTGGCTCTGGACCATGTGAAGTTGGAGCCCAGCAGGTCCTGTCACACATATGCCATGACCATCATAGACCACTATACTAAATTTGTGGTCGCCGTACCAGTCAGAGACTTGTCCGCAAGGACCACAGCAGCAGCCCTGTGGAAGAGTTTTATCCTCCCCTATGGCTGTCCGATAAAATCCTTATGGACCAGGGAACTGTATTTGAGTTGCAAGTGTTCCAAGAGTTGTGTACCCTCTATGGCTGCAAGAAGCTGAGAACCACAGCCTACCATCCACAGGATGGACTCTGTGAAAAGATTCTCATCAATATGCTGAGGACCCTGACCCCTGCGAAAAGGGCTGACTGGCCAAAACTACTACTGGAACTGGTGTACCTGTACAATAATACCACCCATTGTTGCACAGGATACACTCCCTACTACCTGATGTTCGGGAGACATGGCCATTTCCCTGCAAGAACTGATTGGGTGCAAGAACACCAGAGGCGCCTGGCCGAGGCCAGAGAAATTGTGAACCTTCTGGGGGAGAAGGCCCGAGACAAAAATAGACTTTGACAGCTGAGCCTCTTGCCCCCGGAGAACGAGTGTGGCTGCAAAACAACCATCCCACTAGTAAGCTAGATGGGCGTTGGGAGCATGAGCCATACCAGTCTCTCCCCTGAAGTCTACGAGATTTCAAGAGGAGACCGTCCACCACTCCGGGTACACAGAAACCGGCTGAAGAGATGTCTGCGTCCCTTCAATCCTGTGTCAAGATATGTTTCCAACTCCCAGTCCAAAAGACCCTTTGTGTTCCTCTTCCCCCAGTTTTCTTGAACTGTGACTGTGCCTCAATTTTGTGTAGTTGTCTCTAACCCAATGACAGTTACTCCGGAGAGGTCACCATCCCCGCTGCAGTCCCCAATACTGCTGTCTGTGGAGGATGACCCAACGCCTGAACCTGCTGCCCCCGTTGCATCTGAGGCATCTGCAACCCCAGCTCCAGTGCTTGAGTCAGTGGATGACTCCAAAGAGATTGTGCTTTTCTCCCAGCAGGAACTCTGAAGATCTCAGCGGGATACAAGAGGGAAAGCTCCTGCGTACCTGCAGGAGTACCAGCTGTCCCAGCACAAAGGTCAGAAGCCGAAAAAAGTCCGCTTCTCCGATCCTGAGGTACTCCCTACTACTGACTTCTGAGGTACTTGCAACTCTGATACAGAGTAACCCCTGATGGGCTGTAGCCCTTAACAGGTAACTTTCTCTTTGTATATATTGTTGATATTTTTGCTGCTACTCCCAATTGGGCTGAGCCCCACAGCCTCTGAGCCAGAGACTATCCTGGGACTCTCCCCCCTATTTATTTATTCCAGTCAAGAGACTTTCCTTGAACTGTCTACCATTGTTATGTGCTATGTTAGCATCAACCTCTGCTGACGCAGAGTCACCATCGTTTACCAAGGACTCTGTCCCTCATCCCAGAGGAGACCCTTGTCTGCACTTTTTCCCACATCAAGGGCTGCACCCAGAAGATGGACTTTTCCTTAAAGCCATGAGAGACTCTTAGCTGGATAATACAAGGGAAACGTTATTTCATTATTTTGCACTGAATGCACCTTTCCTTTTCAGGTTTGGACATTTTGTTTGCAATTTCTATGTTTTTTCCACAGGAAAATGGCCATTCTTGCTATTGCTACTGTGATACCAGTAACGTTTAAGTAACGTTTGAAATATTTAAGTAATGTACCCATTGGGCTGAAAAAGCCAATGTGCGTTACTATGTTTGCACCACTGTCAATGTAATTTATTGCCAGTAAGTTTGCACGTAACCCTTTCATAGGCTTTGGAGGATTGTAGGTATGACTGTGTTGGACCGTCTTCATGTGTAAATCCTGTCCGCAAGCTTACGCCTAGAACCTGAGCTCAGTCATGGTGTGGCCTCTGTAAACTGCGGGTCCTTAGGGGACCTGGGGTGTTCACTTAGAAGCACCTAGATGTCATACACACAGGGTAAGACCTTCAGACGGCAGGTAAATGTGTACTGTATGTATTTGAATGTGCCTTAATGTATCACTATTTGTCGGAAGGGTTTACGAACAAATAGTCAGGCCTTGGTGCAAGGAGTGGATTACAGGACATGACACCACACCTTTCCCTACCACACAGTTGGTTTAAGGGTGTTAGCTACCAACTGTCACATCTGTTTATATTTTGTGTATACAGTCAAACACTAAATTATTCTAAACAATGTACCTATTGTCACGGCAGGGATTTAGTAACAACTTTTTACATACATATGTCCAACAGTCAAACACCTACCCAGGTGCCTGTCTCCAAGACTATGGGCAGTTTGTCCCCTACACTGCACATAGCCTGCACTTCACAGCAAGTGCAAACCCTATACCATCTACGCCCCTACCAGCTGTAATGTACATGGATCCTCTGGAGACCATCTGCTGGCCAGCGTTGGTTTTCTTTCTCCCATTCGGTCCATAGCCGAGCTGTGGGCGGCTCTTTCAATTGCCCCGGGGGTGTGCAACACCCCTGCCAATGCGCATGGCAGAGGAGTGTTTGCGAATAAGCCCCCTGTATCATTCGGTACATCTAGAGGTAATTAGCAGCGGCAGTTTCTGTCTGGACAGGGAAGGGTTAAAACTGTTTAATGTTATTCTCCAATGATGTTCCACCTTTGTAACTGGAGTGTGATTGGAGAGCGAGACCCCCTGACCAGAGTATAACAAAACCCCTGGAGAGGAAGTGACAAGCCTCTTAGTGCTGAGCTCTCGCCTCATGAGCAGCTCTTTGCAGCAAGGTCTCTGACCAGAGAGATCTCTTTAGGCCCAGCTCTCACCACATGAGGAGCTCTTAGGCCCCAGCTCCTGACACAGGAGCAGCTCTTGGAGTCTAGCTCTCTTCCAGAGCAGACATCTAGAACACTGAGTGACCAGAGACAGTGTGAGATACACCTTCAGTGTCTCACACAGAGCTACCTCCTAGGATAGGATTTTTCTGCCACTTTTTAAAATGAGTGATATATAACCCCCTATGACACTGATTAAGGCAAAAATCATCTAAAATATCAAAGTGAGTAGGAATATCCATCAGATGATCAGTCTGGGCCAGAGGTGTCAGGTATAGCGTGCTCACAGGCCCCCAAGCACAAAGATTCTACATTCCTGGAATTAATTACTTTTATACACTTCATATTTTCTGTTTTCTACAGAATCAACTAAAATAATCATTTTTATATGACTTGTCACATGATAGCGTTACAAGCCCCCGGCCAGAAAGTAAAAACCCACCTGCTCCAGGCAGAGCGTGAGGAGGCCATAAACAATCCTGGGATGTGTGACAGCTCAGGAACCGTCTAATAAAATACCACCAAGACCCCCGGGGATCCAGAGAATAAGGGGCTACAACACGCTGTATCATCTGATAAAGGAAACATTCCACTATGTACAGTCCTCTCCTCCCCGTTATACTGTGTACAGTCCTCTCCTCCTGTACAGTCCTCTCCTCCCCGTTATACTATGTACAGTCCTCTCTGTTATGCTGTGCAGAATCTGGTGTAAAGGGAAGCAGCAGATAAGGAGTAGAGCAGAATCCCTCAGGCCACTGCTCAGCCACCTCACTGCCCTCCAGGGACAGAGCTCCCTCTCTAGCAATGGCTTGTTGGGACCTGTTTCCACCTATTTCCAGTTGTAAACTTTACTCATGTAGCCCCTCTCCAGGACCTAGCACCCTGCTCTCTCCTCTCCAGGACCCAGCACCCTGCTCTCTCCTCTCCAGGACCCAGCACCCTGCTCTCTCCAGGACCCAGCACCCTGCTCTCTCCTCTCCAGGACCCAGCACACCTTTCCGCCTCCCCTTACGTGTAACAATCCTCTCCCTTCCGTATACTGTTGATCCTCTTCCGGCTCCGGGTATTAATCTGTTCACTTGGTTTTGAAGTCTCGTGTTCCTCCCGTTTATACGTTGCATCCCCTCCTCAACCGTTTATAACGATGTACAGGATCTCGCTCTCGTTACTATAGCATTACACGGCCCCGCTCCCCTTTATAGCTAGGTATGTCAGGCCTCTCTTTTGCTGTGGCATCAATGAGTACGGTGTATGGGTTAAATACAAGAGAGCAGCATAATGAGTACCATATATATTTCCTCACGGTACCCAGGCGCAGTTTAGAATACTCGACCTAGGTCTACTTGCCTGTCTCTGAGACAGGGTACAAGGCCCCTTACCTAGCAAAATTTGGCTTAGTTTGAGTGAGCCGCCTCTCACATTCTTGCCGGGTTGTCCTGCTAACCCTAGGTCCATTTGAACTTTACGCAGTGTGTATAACCCCTCTTCGCGTGACCGCACCCTCTCGATCGCTCCTCTCGCATGACCTCTTGCAGCGACCCTGCTCTGGCTGTCCTCGTCCCGGGAGCTTTTCCAGTCATCCGTGGCCGCAGTTCCTTCCTGCTCCACAGCCACCGACTTCCCAGCACCCGGCTCTAAATCTCCCCTCCAGGGACCGCAGCTCCGCTCTCTCCTTCTTTTTTTTCCTCGTTCCAACCCGGCCCCCTGCTCTCGCCTTTCCCTCTCCGGACCTCAGCACCTTCTGCTTCTCTCTCAGGACCCGGCATCCCTCATCGCTGTCCTCGCCTCTCCAGTGACCTCAGCCCCTCTTGCTCTTCTGTCATTCTCTCGCCAGACCCTGCCCCTGTTCCTCCTGCGGCAATCAGAACGCCTGAATTACGTAAATTAACCCTGCTCTCGTTACTCTTACTCTCCAGCCCGGGCCCGCTCCTCCCTCTTCCTCCCAGTACAGCAGCACCCTGCTCCTCCTCTCCAGGATCCCCGCACCGCCTGCTCTCCACACACTGCTTCGTCTTTTCCCTCCACTTTTGACTCTATCTGATTCTTGGCTGTTTCACTCCTACGTCCCTAATCTCTTAGGTATCTTCCTGCTATCTCTCCCGGATACGGCAGACTGTTTTCCATCTCCCGGACCCTGTGCAGTCTTCTTTCTATCTTTCTCTCTGGGACCCAGACCCAACCTTCCAGGATCCTGACCCATTCTGATTACCCAAATGCAGGATACTCTGTACTTTGCTCTAAGTTAAACGGTTCTCTCTCTCCGACACTGCATAGAGCCTTTTTCTCTCTTCAGACACTGCCCTGGCTTTTCCCGACGATCTTGGTAACTTTATACCTTCCTCTCCGTACTTTTCAATGAAGCGGCATTGTTACCTCTGTAACCTCGGCCCTTACTGAATAAGATTTGCTCATCGCCTTTCCGAGCACACCCTCGTCGCCCTGGCGCTTTACCCGCCTCTCCCGGGCACTGTACCCACCGCCTTCCCCCCCTTTGGGCATTGCTCTGCACTCTGCTTTCTTGCACCCCACTCTCTGCTCCCCGCTCTCCTTCATCTTTCAGAATTCCCAGGTAACAATGAACCCATGCTCTGCAACTCTTGATCTTTTTCTTTTTGCACATTTTATCCCAGGACAATTTGTAAGGAGCCATATCTATTCATACGTGAGATGAGAGTCTTACTGTCCATACATCGGTTTATTTACATACTGATTTGTGTACCCCTGTTTGCATAAGTTTTTGGGCCCCCTTTTCCCTGTCTTGAGTTAACACCAGTAAATGTCAGGCTATCAGTCTGTTTGGTGCGCCTCATCAGCCGTGGGTCAAACATTCACCAACAAATTTCAAGTTTTGCTCACTTGGTGGTACCCCGCAATGGGGTCTTGCTACCCCTGCTAAGTTTAAATAACTGCATTAGATTAACACTCTTCATCATTTTTAGTAGCTTTGGTTGTGGTATTTTGTATTACTGGCTGCACCAAAATATTCTTAGTGGAAGAAACATTCTAAAGGGGTTATTTTGAAGAGCGTGAATTTATAATTTGGAGGTTCTTATTATTATTTTTTATTAGTACGTCATGTCCCGTTCTTGAGACCTCGAAGTGAAGTCCTTACATCTCTTTGAATTGAGTGAGGGTATAAAAGAATTAAACTCCGAGATGTTATGGTGTAATATATATGGTGGACTATAGACTTTCCCAACAGCTTTTCCTGCTCAGAGCCTCCCTCTTTCCATGCTACACAGGCATGCCTGGGCGTAACCCTCTGTTTATGCCTCCTACTGCCTATACCAACAACCCTCTGGGGCCGACGCCCACAGCTATTCCCGGTACATCCTATACACCTTGGAGGTGGAGTCGACTACTCTATTAGTTGGTTCTTTCAATATTTCATCTTATATTTAGCCGTGTCATGTACAAGAAACAAAAGAGAAGATCTCCCTCAGACACCCAGGTTATACCACACCACAAAATATCAGGTGAATATGGGGAAAAGACACTGACCGTATAAGACTTGGGGTAAAAGATGACAAAATACTGATACTGGGGGGTGAGTGGTGTAGAGAGGACATAACGCTGACACTTGGGTGGGACATGACAGGTACTCGACACTTGGTGGGACGGAACAGGGACACTCTGAGCTCTTTGGGGTACAGGACAGGGACACTCTCCTGACACTTGGGGACCGGACAGGGTACACGCTTGACACTTTGGGTGCCGTGGACTTCGGACACGCTGACACTTTTGGTGGGGACTGGGACAGACAATCGCTGGACACTTGGGGGGACAGCGGTGACAAAGTATAAACCTACACTTGGGGGACATGGACATGGACAAATGCTTACATTTTGGGGGAACAGGATAGGATATGCTGACACTTTTGGGACAGGACCGGGCCTTGCTTACACTTTTGGGGACAGGCCGGGACATGCTGAATCTTTGGGGAGGACAATACCCTACACTTGGGCAGGACAGGGACATAACCCTGATCCTTGGGGGGACAAGGAACGGGACAAACTCCTGACCTCGGGGGACAGGACAGGGCACGCTGACACTTGGGGTACCACAGGAACACATCTGCTGACACTTGGGGACAGACAGTGACAGCTCTACACTTTCTTGGGTTGGACGGACAGGGTACACTCTGACACTTTTGGGGTCCATGAACGGACACTTGCACTTTGGGGAGCAGGACCGGACTCTACTACGACTACTTGAGTGGGCAGTGACTGACCCTTTGACGACTGGGTATGACGGAGGGCAGGGACACCTGACCTGGGTGGAGTGACCGGCATGACACCGCTGACACTTGGGGTGGACATGGACGGGGACCCGCTTACACTTTCTTTGGGGGCTGGACAGGGACCACGCTGACAACTCTTGGGTTCGGCTCATGGGACACGCTGACACTTGGGGGCACGGACCGGGACACGCTGACTACTTGGAGGGGACGGACAGGGACAAACCTGACACTTGGTGGGCTAGATAAGCTTGACACTTAAGGACCAGGACAAAACCGTCGTGACACTTGGGGACAGGACAGGGCCGCCTTCACACTTGGGGGGACATGACATGGGAATGCGCGACCTTGGGGGCAGGACAGGACCCAACTCCCGACTTCTTTTTGGCGGGACAGGGAGGGATGACTCTGACACTTTTGTGGGCAGGACCGGGATCAACTCTGACCTTGGGGGGACAGGACAGGATCCGCCGTACCCTTTTGGGGGGACAGGACAGTGGTACAACACTGACTACTTTGGGGGAACAGGTACAGGACACACTGACATTGGGGGGACGGAAATGAGCCCGCTGACACTTGGGGGTCAGACGTAGGACACGCGACACTGGTTCTTGGTGGACAGGAACCAGGACACGCTGACACTCTGGGGGGACAGGCAGAGACACACGCTGACACTGGGGGGACGGAACAGGTACAACGCTGACACTTGGGGTAGGACATGGACCATCGCTGGTACACCTTTTTGGGGACAGGACAGGACCGCCGACCCTGGGTGGACAGGACATGGAACTTAGCCGCCGACACTTGGGTTGGACAGGACAGGACAGTTCGCCGACACTTGGGTGTGGGGGGGGGGGTGACCCGACGGTCCAACTCCACACTTTGGGACGTGACAGTGGACAACGCGCACACTTGGGTGGACGGACAGGGCACGCCGACCTTGGGTTTACGGTACATGGGACACGCCCACTGGTGGCCATGACAAGGGACTCGCCGGAGTTCCTGGGTGGACCAGGACAGGGACACGCCGACACGTGGGGTCCAGGACAACGCTGACACTTGGGGGGACATTACTGTGGACAACCTGACACTATGGGGTGACAGGACCGGGAACTACGCCGACACTGTGGGGACAGGGAAGGGACACTCCGACACTTGGGGTGGACAGGAAACAGTACCTCTGATCACTTTGTGGTGACAGGACAGGGACAACGCTGACGCTCTTGGGGGCAGGACACATAACAACTCCAACACCTGGTGGACCGGACAAACGTCTGACCTTGGGGCTGGACGGGGACACCCTGACACTTGGGGAGACGGTGACCTGGGACCTGCTGACACTTGGTGACAGTACCAGACACTCTGACACTTGGAGAGGGTACAGGACCGTCAGGTTTACACTTTTGGGGGGGACAGGACCTTGACAGTGTGAGACACTTTGTATCTTGGGGGGGACTGGACCGGGACAGGGGGTTTGACACTTGTGGGGGGGACAGGGACATGTGGACTAATTACGCTGACTCTTTGGGGGACAGGACAGGGACAACTCGCTGACTACTTGGGGGTGGGATCAGATACAGTGCCCATACTATTAAAACGCTGACACTTTGGGGGGGACAGACAACAGACACGCTGACATACCACTGGGGCGGCCAGGACGGGAACACGCTGAACTTGGGGGATCATTACGCTGCACCCTGACACTGGGGGACGACAGGGGCACGCTACACTTTGGGGACAGGACAGGGCACGCTGTCTGACTACTTGGGGGGATGGAGCAGGGACATACCGCGACACTTTGGGGGGGACGTGACTCGGACGCGCTGACACTGGGGGGGTGACAGGAACACAATGATACTTGGGGGGACATGACATGGGACACGCTGACATTCTCGGTTTTTGGGGACAGGGACTGACATCGCTTGACACTTGGGGGGGGAGTGTCAACACGCTGATCCTTTTGGGAGTGACTAGGAACCCCCTGACACTTGGGGTGACAGGTCCAGGACACACTGACACTGGGGAAGGAATGACAGGGATAGCGCTTTGACACCCTTGGGGGACATGGACAGGGATCATATGCTCCTATCTTAAGGGGTGGGACGACAGGATTCATCTTGACACGTAAGGGGGGGGCAGACAGGGACATCGCTGACTAATTGAGGGGGCTGACTGGGACACACGACACTTGGTGTGCAGACAAGGAACATTGAGGACAGTGTGATATAGTTCGCTTATCTTTCATGTTGCTTGTAATTGTGATTGTTAAGACTGAATTATCCAGAACCAGGTTGTCGTAATCTTGTGCGGGATCAGTGGGTCCAAACTCATTTTCTGCGTCTCAGGAAGATCATGTGAGTATATCACTACACACTGTATGGGTTTCAGAGATGGCTCCACCAGCAGAATACAGATGAGATCCTCCCTATCTTGGATACCGGATATGAGATTACTTTTACCTGCCTAGTGTCTGGATACAGGAATAGATACCTCCCTAGTCGGATACTTCTATTAATACCTCCCTAGTCATGTATTTACAGGATGAGATTACTCTCCCTATTCTGGATGCAGGAGAGATTACCTTCCCTAGTCTTTGTCAGATGAGATCCTGCCCTAGTCTGGATACAGGATGAGATACCTCCCTAGTCTGGATACAGGATGAGATACCTCCCTAGTCTGGATACAGGATTATATACCGCATGGGATGGTGTTGGGCTTGGAGGATACATGTTCTATAGGGATCACAGCTGAGCGGATGTTACAGCTGAGCCTGTAGATACCACACACTCATTCTCCACCCCAACCATCCTTGTATGTGTGGGGGGTCCATCATTAAGCAGTCCCTATGTCCAGATGGTGGGAGCTGCTGGTTCCTGTTAGTGGACCACACTCTGCTCACCTCTGGATTTATCCGGATGACCATCTGCTTGTCTCAACCTCGTCTCCTCTCAAATTCAACATTGTAAAATGTCAAGTCCATGGCAGAGGCTTCTCCTACAAGAGGTGCAGTACCCAGAAGTAGCCTGGACATAACTGCGCGGTGCAATCCTCCATCTGTATCCAGGAGAGGTAAACAAATAGAACAATATAAATAGATCAAGAAATCCTTGGTAAAAATCATGTTGTTCCATGACAATGGACACGGAGCATGGAAGGAGAAGGAGAAGGAGGGGACAAGTGTGCAGGGGAAATATCAGTGACGGTCCTGGTATCCACGACAAGTGTGAAAAATAAATCCGTTCCAGCATATCAGAAATGTTAAAAAAGTAGAAATATCTTTGTTTTTAAAGTGGTTCACATCCAAAAAAACTAGGTGGTCCAACGCATTTCCAGCATTTACATTCTGCTCTTCGTCATGGTCTCACCATCCAAGCTCTATCTCGAAAACTAAGCACGTACCACCACCCGAGAATGATCAGCACCACACGAGAGAGTGGTCACTACCACACGAGAGAGTGGTCACTACCACACGAGAGAGTGGTCACCACCACACGAGAGAGTGGTCACCACCGCCAGCCGAGAGAGTGGTCACCACCGCCAGCCGAGAGAGTGGTCACCACCGCCAGCCGAGACGTGGTCACCCCGCCCCGATAGAGTGGTCCACCCCCTCTGCCAGCCGAATGAGTGGTCACGCTACCTGCCAGCTACGAGAGAGTGGTCACCACCGCCAGCCGAGAGAGTGGTCACCACCGCCAGCCGAGAGAGTGGTCACCGCCACCCGAGAGATTGTTCAGCACCACCCGAGAGAGTGGTCACCACCAGCAGCCGAGAATGGTCGCCACCACAAGAATGATCAGATCACTGATGTTTTTCATACTTGAAGTGGATCCAGGTGCCGTAGTTTTTATATTAATTGACTTCAGGGATTGCGCACCCAGAATGACAGATGGGGAGAATTTCAGCACCTTTTTTATGTGCCTCCTGATCTCCTGCTCCACACATCCCAACCGTGGCCTCTGGACATTATACTGACCATCATCATCCTGACAACATATTCCATATTCTATTAAACTGGCCCTGACCATGGAGCAGCCACAGTGTAGATTATGTGATATAACCAGCTGTAAGAAGGAATGTGCGTCCTGCAGATGTGTCCTGCAATCCGCACTGCGACTGACCCACATTTCACAGATTCCACACACGAATCACATTCCCTGCAAGTCCCAGCATCACAGACAGGACATGGTTAATGTTATCTTTCCTCTAACTGTATGACCTGATCGTATGGACCCGAAGAAAACCCGGGCAGTATTATAGTAGTTATATTCTTGTACATAGGGGGCAGAATTATAGTAGTTATATTCCTGTACATAGGGAGCAGTATTATAGTAGTTATATTCCTGTACATAGGGGGCAGCATAATTTAGTAGATTTTATATTCTGTACATGGGAGCATATTATAGTAGTTATATTCCTTACCTAGGGGGCAGTTTATAGTAAGTTATATTCTGGTGCATAGGGGCAGAGTAATAGTATTATATCCCTGTACATAGGGGGGGCCATTATTTTATAAGTAGTTATATCTTGTCACATTAGGGAGCAGGTATTCTAGTAGTTATATTCGTACATAGGGGCAGTATTATATAGTTTATATTCCTGTACGTATGGCGTATATAGTAGTTTAGCCTGTACAGTTAGGGGCAGTATAATAGTAAGTTATATTCCTGTACGCTAGGGGCATATTTATATAGTTATATCCCTGTACAGTAGGGGTCAGACATTATGTAGTTTATATTCTTGGACATAGGGGGCAGAAAATTATAGTAGTTATATTCCTGTACCTAGGGGCTGTATTAATGTAGTTTATGCCTGTACTCGGGGGCATATTGATATAGTTTATAATTTCTTGTACTAGGGGGCATTATTTTAGTAGTTGTATTTCCCGACATAGGGGGCATATTAGTTATTTATATTCTTGTACAGAGGGGCAGTATTAAGTAGTTATATTCTTTACTAGGGGGTGCGTATTATAGTATTTATTTTCCTGTACATAGGGGTGCAGTATTTGTAGTTTGGTATTCTTGTACATAGGGGAAAGTATTATAGTAGTATCTTCCTGTAAATAGGGGGCAGTATTATGTAATTAGATTCTTGTACAGAGGGGCAGTATTATAGAGGAGTTAGGTTCTTGTACATAGGGGGCAGTATATTAGTAGTTATATTCCTGTACATAGGGGCCGTCTCTTATAGGAGTTATATCCTGTACGCTAGGGGCAGTATTATAAGTAGTTATATTCTGGTTCCATAGGGGGCGTATTATAGTATTTATTTCCTTCATAAGAGGCAGTATTATAGTATTATATTACTGTGACATTGTAGGGCAAGTCTTTATAGGTATTTATAGTCTTTGTACAATGGTGGAGCAGTTATATCGTAGTTTATTCGTGTACATAGGGGCATATTTATTAGTTATATTCTTGTCATAGGTGCATTATTATAGTATTTATATCCTGTTATCATGGGGGTAAGTTTTATAGTATGTTATCTGTCTTGTACATACGGGGGCATTATTATGGTATTTATTCTTGTACATAGGGGGCTTATTATAAGTATTATATCTTTGTTCATAGGGGGCATTATTATATTTTAGTTTTATATTCTTTGTACATGGTGGGTGCCATATTATTAGTAGTTTTATATTCTTTGTACATAGGGGTCATATGATTAGTTTAGTTATATTCTTGTACCATAGGGGATAGTTTTATATAGTTTATATTCTTGTACACTGGGGGCAGTTATTATGTCTTTTATCCTTCTTGTACATAGGCATAGTATTATAGTAGTTTAAGTTTTTCTTTGTACATAGGTGGGCAAAGTATTGATAGTAGTTTATATTCTTTACTAGGGGCATATTATTAGGAGTTATATGCTTGTACATGGGGGCCAGTATTATTGTATTATATTCCTGTATAGAGGGGACAGTATGATAGTAGTGGTATATTCTTTGTACTTAGGGCAGTATTATATAGTTCTATCCTGTACTAGGGGGAAGTATTATGTAGTATATTTTGTACTAGGGGGGGCATGTATTATAGTAGGTACATATTTTCCCTTTACATTAGGGGTCATATTATTCGTAATTTTTAATCTTGTACTCACGGGGACAGTACTATATTTATAGTTCTCTGTCCAATAGGGGCGTACTATTAGTAGTTGTAATTTCTGTGTCATAGGGGCAGCTATTATATGTAGTTATATCTTGTACATAGGGGCCAGTAATTATAGTAGTTATATCTTGTACATGAGGGGCAGTATTATGTAAGTTATAATTCCTGTATTTTTTAGGGGCTATTATGTATTAATATTAGGGTGTACATAGGGGGCCGTATGTATAGTAGTTTTCTTTCTCCTGTACATAGGGGCATGTATTTTATTAGTTATATTTCCTGTACATATGGGCAGGATTATAGTTATAGTTATATTCTTGGTACATGGGGGAGAGTATTAGATGTTATATTCCTGTACATAGGGGCAGTATTATAGTTATTTTATGTTCTTGTCATAGGGGCGTATTATATAGTTTAATTCTTGTATTCATAGGGGGCATATTATAGTAGTTATAATTTCCTGTACCTAGGGCATATTATAGTAGTTATATTCTTGTACATAGGGGCAGTATTTATTAGGTTATTTCTTTACACAGGGAGGCAGTATTATATTAGTTATTCTTGTACCCAGGAGCAGTATTATAGTAGTTATATTCTTGTAACATAGGTGGGCTAAGTATTGAGTAGTTATATTCCTGTACCTAGTGTGGCAGTATTATTAGTATTTATATTCGTGTACGATATGGATCAGTATTATGTAGTTATATTCTGTACACAGGAGTCAGTATTATAGTTTTATATTCCTGCATCATAGGGGCATCTTAGTAGTTAATTCTGTACATAGGGGCAGTATTTATAGTATTATATTCCGTACTAGGGGCAGTAATTATAGTAGTTATATTCTTGTAACATAGGGGCAGTATTAATTAGTTAGTATTTCCTGTACTAGGGCAATATTATAGATTGTAGGTTATCTTCCTTTTACCTAGGGGGCAGTATTATCGTAGTTTATATCCGGTACCTAGGGGGCATATTATATGTACGTTATCTATTCCTGTACTATTAGGTTGGGCATTAGTATTAGTAGTTATATTCCTGTACATAGGGGGCAGTATTATAGGAGTTATATTCCTGTACCTAGGGGGCAGGAGTATGGGAGTTAGATTCCTTTACATAGGGGGCAGTATTTATCGTAGTTATATGCCTGTTCATAAGGGGCAGTATTATAGTAGTTATGTCCTTGTACAGAGGGGAAGTATTGAAGTAGTTATATTCCGTACATAGGGTGGCGTATTTTAGATAGTAGATGCGTGGATCAGAGGGGGCAGGATGAGTAGTAGTATATTCTTGTACAGGAGGTGCAGTTTATAGTAGTTATTTCCTTAACATAGGGGGCCGGTCTGATATAGTTTTAGTCTGTACATAGGGGGGGCAGTATTTATATTAGTTATATTCTTGTACATATGGGCATAGTTATTGATATATTCCTGTCATACGGGTGGCAAGTATAGAGGAGTTATATTGTCTGTACATAGTGGCCGTATTTAGTAGTATTAAAGATGCCTGTTACATAGGGGGCAGTAGTAGTTAGTTATATTCCTGTGTCCTAGGGGGCAGTATTTAAAGTGTTTAAGATTGCCGGGTACAAGGTGGTCTGTATTTTAGTGTTATATTCCTGTACATAGGGCATATTAGTGTAGTATATTCTGTACATAGGGGCAGTAGTTGTAGTTATATTTTCCTGTATCATAGGGGTGCATTATTAGAGTAGTTAATTTCCTTCCTAGGGGCAGTGATTAATAGTAGTTATATTCCTGTACATAACTGGGTGCAGTAAATTATAGTATTATTTCCGGTACAAGGGGGCGTATGTATATAGTTATATTCTTGTCCTAGGGGCATAATTATTGTAGTTATAATTCTTGTACATTGGGGGAAATATATTATAGTAGTTATATTCGTGTAACATATGGGGTGCAGTAGTATATTTAGTTAATATGCCTGTTACTATGGACAGTTTGATCAGTTATTATATATATTCTTGTACATAGGGACATATTATATTATTCCTGTACTTGAGTAATTATTATGTACATATAGTTTTATGTTGATTTAGAGGTCGTAGTATTTGGATGTCTTTCCCCCTGGAATGTGTGTGGCAGGTGTGGGAGGTCCGGAGTTCAGCTCTGGGTGTTCATATGGAGGTGTACTTGGGGGCAAGGACGCTTACGATCCCGGAGTCATTTGACCGCCCTCTCTTCTGGATTATCTTGCTAGACTAGAAGTATTTTGTTATATGGGATCCTGTCTACTTCTTGTAAACATCTCCCCCTGACTCGCAAAGGGATCAAAAGATGTATTTATGTTACTCCTTTATGGGAATTGTGTTTCTCCTGTACGGAGGTATCCGGGGGCATAGAATGAGGGACATATATGGCAAGGCACTCCTCTAATTCCGGGAGTGGGTCTCCAAGTCGCTGAAGATCTGCTCTCATATATAGAAGGCTGGCAATTATATGTAACGTAGTAAGTTATATTTCCTGTACATATGGGGCATATTCTTGTAGTTAGATTCTTGTACTTAGGTGGGCAGTATTATGTAGTTATATTTCTTGTCACATGGAGCCTTTTATATCTTTATATTTCCTGTACTTAGGGAGCATATTTTTATAGTATTAGATATTCTTGTACACAAGGGACAGTATTATAGTAGTTTTATTCTTGTACACCGGGAGCAGTAGTATCGTAGTGTTAGCTTCTTGTACCAGGGAATGCAGTATTATAGGAGTTATTTCTCTGGTACAATAGGTCAGTATTATGAGTGATATTCTTGTACATAGGGGGCATTATTATTATTAGTTAATATGCTTGTACATAGGGGGCAGTATTTATATTGGTTATATTCCTGTGCAGAGGGGCAGTATTATAGTATGTTATATGGCTTGTACTATCGGGGCAGTATTATATGTGAGTGTATATTTCCCTTTACATAGGGGGCATATTATTATTAGTTTATATTCTTGACATAGGTAGCATATTATAGTTTAGGTATATTCCGTCCATAGGGGGCAAGTATGATAGTATGTTATTTCTTTACATAGGGGCTGTAGATGAAGTAGTTTATTCCTTGTCTACTAGGGTGGCAATATTTAGTAAGTTTATATTCCTGTACATATGGAACAGTATATATCGGTAGATTCTATTCTTGACATAGGGGCTGTATGATAGTAGTTTATTCTTGTACGTAGGGGCATGTATTTATATATTAGTTCTATTTCCTGTACTAGGGGGCAGTATTATAGTAGTTTAATTCTGTATCATAGGGTGGGGCATTAATTATAGTAGTTTATCCTTTGTACATATTGGGGGCGTAGTATAGAGTTTATAATTCCGGTACATTGGTGGCAGTTTATAGTAGGTTATATTCCTGTACATTAGGGGGCAGTATTTTGTATATATTCTGTACTAATTAGGGGGCAGTATTATATTAGTTATACATTCTTGTACACATAGGGGGCAGTAATTTAATAGTATTTATATTCTTGTACATATGGGGCAGTATTGTTAGTTCAAGTTATATTCCTGTACATAGGGGGCAGTAGTCTAGTGGTTATATTCTTGTCCATGGGAGGGGCTGGGACGTTATTCTAGTATTATATTCTTTACATAGGGTGGCAGTATATGTAGTTTATTATTCCTGTTACAATATTGGGCAGTATATAGTATTTATGCTTGTACATGGGGGACAGTAGTATAGTAGTTTATATTCTTGTACATAGGGGACAGTATATATTCCTGTACATAGGAAATATTGTGATGTATTATACTAGGTTGTAGAGGTCGTGTATTTGGCATGTCTTCCCCCTGATGTGTGTTGCACTTGTGTGGAGAGCGGATCGCTCTGGTTCATATGGAGGTGTACTTGGGGCAGAGGACGGATGACGATTCCCTGGAGCAGTGACAGCCGATCTCTCTGGATACTTGCTGAGACTAGAAGTTGTTATATTAATTGAGGAGCTGTCTACGGGTTCTTGGGTAAACGATCCTCCCCTCTGCCGCAAAGGGACAATAGATTTATTATGATGTTACTCCTTTATGGGAATTTTTTTCTCCTGTACGGAGGTATCCGGGGGCATAGAATGATGGAGCCCTTTGCCGAATGTCACGTTAACCTACTTCCTGAGGGGTTTGTCCAATGTCCTTGAAGAATCTTTTTCTCATTATTTTATATAGATAGAGCTGAATTCTTCACCGACTTGGTTTGGGCCTCTCTCATCCTCGCTGCTGGTGGTGGTGGGGTGGCGGTTTTGTTTGACGCCAGCCTGAGCCACGGGGGGCGCTACGTGATGCAGGAGCTATGGGGATTTGTAGTGGTGTTATTACCTGAGGCATGTTCATAAAAGGTCGGCCTATGGGAATGTCTAGCAGGGGTTGCTACCCATTATGTCGGGAAGTAATCCCCTTTTGGGTCCTCTCCTGTTGGTATTGCTCCCCTTAGTGTGACTGTATTATGTGAGGTTCTGCCTAATTTGTGGTGCTGGTGAAGGGGAAACCCAGCACCCTGGCTGCTCTAAGATTCCATCCACTTTTAGTGCTACAGACATAACGCAATCCACGTCTCATGGTGGTGGAGCAATCGCTTAGAGACGGGAACTGGCCTGAGTATGACTCTATCCCCCGTGGTTGGGAGGTGTAACACGTCCCTCAATAGTACATGACATATTGTGCTAGGACAACCTGCAAAATGGTCGGTTCCTCAGAAGGGTTCGCTGAGTGACCAGGTCCCTACGTGTTGTCACTAGGCCCGGCACTTAGGTCATTGTCAAGTTTGTACTTTACTATACTGATGGTTCTAACAACCGCCCGCCCCTACACCTCCCCCAGCACGCGGCTAACCCCCCTAGTGCCTTGATAGAACGCGCACGTACAGCTACGGATCCCTCCCTGGTCTCACACTGTTTCTGTACGAACAACTGTGGTCTGAGGCCCCCCCCAACAAAATCAAGCCAGGGTACATGGCAGCCAGAGATAACGTGACATCCCCACGAGACCTCACCTGGCAAGTGGGGGTAATAGATACTAACGCATCTACAGCCATGGGCCTCCACTATCAATCCAGCGCCAGTAAGGGTATCGGAGCCTGTCCACTTGCTTTGATCGGAAATAAAACTATCAAGCACAAGACGTACGACCTGATCAATCTTCCACATAAGGGCCCCTGAATAACACACCTACAATGGTGCAGGTTTAAGGGTAAATCCGGTGGACCACTGATGACCTTTGCTCTCAGAGGCACAAGCCACAGCTGTGACAACCTGGATGGGGCGGTGGTCTCATACACGACTCAACACATCCCACTCCATACTTGCGAGTGGGCTGAGCCTCTCGTTGGCTAGCTGACACACCTAAAACAATCATACTCGGATGGTTATCTCTTTCGTCTGTATGTATGCGTCCCTCCAGAGATCCTGCGGCCCCTCAACTGGCTACGACAAGCTCACCGCGTCGCTTACCGAGGTGGTGTTTCTGGTGACCGAGTCCCGGCCGGCATCGGCTATGCTAGCATGGGCCTCGCCCTGTAACACGCACCCGCAGCACCGTACATACAGGTACCAGAATACCATGCAACATGGAAATCACGTGCGTGAACGCCACCCGCCACACAACATCCAACCTACACCACTGTATGGATGGGTCAGAATCACTGTAGCAGAAGTGCGTTACAATTTAGAAGGTGGTCGTGGTAACACGTCCATGTATTGTAAACACGGTCGCTTCGGAGGACATCCACGCCAACGAAACCATAACCCAAGATCTAAGGTAACGACTACCTGCGGGACAGACTAGTTACCTCAGACCAGCCATGCTATGGTAACCGCGTGGCAAAAGGGGTTCAATCCCCAGCCAACATTTCATATTCCACTCATACCCTCCCACCCCCACATAACCTACCCCCCAAGACCATACCCTACCCCACCAACCACCATAACACCCACCACATAATAACCGCTCATAACGCTGGACAACATTCCCAAACCAAACTCCATGTATAGTAACCCCACGTGGGACATTCCAGAAAACCCTCCCATAGTATGTCCACGCAGCGCGACATTTCCATAACCTCCATGTAGGCTAAATCCCACTCCGGACATGCCCTAAATCATCCCTGTCGTGACACCACACGACCCCACCGGACATCATCCTAGAACACCAGCACCATGATCCCTAACTCCCCCAGGATCACGCTCGTACATTCCCATAATCCATTGGTATGTACTACGTCCGGACATTTCCAGAAACTTCCCATGTATTGCTGCTAAGCTGGGACTGCAATTCCCCGGACATTTCCAGGGAGCATCATGTATTAAGCCCTACCAGCGTGTGACATTAACCGAACATGCAAATCCAAGTAGTAAACCTGCAGGCCGTGGAAATTCCACCACATCCATTTACATTAACACTGGCAAGTGACACAATTCCAGAACATCCCCCCATTTATGTAACACGCCGGACATTCCAGTAACAGGTCCAGTAAATAGCAACACGGGCAGTTTCTGACTGACCAATTCACAGAAACACATCCGTGTAATAATCACGTTCCTGACATTAACAAAAACACAGTGCCTGTACTGGTAACACGCAGTGGATGCTTCGCAAGAATAAAAATAGTCCCAATATGGCCATCACAGTAAGATGTACACGCAGGACGTCCAGACATCCATGTATGTAACACGCGGGACATTCAAGAACATCCATCGTAACAGTGACACGGGCCGGACATCCATAAACAAGATTTAATCGCCATATGATCATGTAACACGTACAGGTGCACTTTACCAGACACCATCCATTAGTATGCTAACCGCGGGCATTCCAGCAACATCCATGTTGTAACCGGGACCTTCCAAACTCCATTGAGTATGGTAACCACGCGGCCGACATTCCGACCATGCAATAGCTAATGCTAACCCTTGGTCACCCATTTACCTCCAGAACGTCTCATACTTCATGTAACCAAACCCGTCGACAATTTACCAAACATCCATGTAGTACACACACACGCCGGGCAACTCCAGACATCCATGTATGTAGCTACAACACCCGCAGCCGACATCCAACTCCCAGAACACTCCAAAATTAATACAAGAATAAACACACGATGGGAACCCTAGCACAACCACGTCTGCATGTTTATGTACACCAACCGGCAACCATTCCATCAAAACGCGGATCGTTTATTGTCCCACACGTCAGGGACTCATGTTGCACAAGAGCGCCAACTCCATGTGTATTTAATAACAAACCGACCCGCACGGCAAATATTTGGCAGGGACGGTGTATCTCTGTCTCCTCCCCTCACTCCTCACAACGACACACACGGAAGTCATCCCCTGCAGCACATGCGTTGCCGCCTATCTGCTCACAGCGCGCCGACGCGTCGAGACTGTGGTGACGGGGTATGTAACACGCGGGACATTCCAGAACATCCATGTATGTAACACGCCGGACATTCCAGAACATCCATGTATGTAACACGCCGGACATCCCAGAACATCCATGTATGTAACACGCCGGACATCCCAGAACATCCATGTATGTACCACGCGGGACATCCCAGAACATCCATGTATGTAACACGCCGGACATTCCAGAACATCCATGTATGTAACACGCGGGACATTCCAGAACATCCATGTATGTAACACGTGGGACATTCCAGAACATCCATGTATGTAACACGCCGGACATTCCAGAACATCCATGTATGTAACACGCCGGACATTCCAGAACATCCATGTATGTAACACGCAGGACTTTCTCTGTCTCCTCCCCTCACTCCCGCTTTCCCTATCTCCTCCCCTCACTCCCGCTGTCTCAATCTCCTCCCCTCACTCCGCTCTCTCTGTCTCCTCCCCTCACTCCTGCTCTCTCTGTCTCCTCCCCTCACTCTTGCTGTCTCTGTCTCCTCCCCTCACTCCTGCTCTCTCTCTCTAGCTCCTCCCCTCACTCCTGCTCTCTCTCTCTCTATCTCCTCCCCTCACTCACAATAACTAGAAGAGGATACAGGAAGATTCTCTCAGTCACACCAGCAGTGAGAGGAGACAGTGACACAATAACATAGAAGAGGACACAGGAAGGATTCCTCAGTCACACGCAGTATAGAGGGAACATGCACAACATAGAAAGAGACACAGGAAGGATTCTCTCAGTCACACAGCATATAGAGGGAGACAGTGACACAATAACTAGAAGAGGAACACGGAAGGATTCTCTCAGTCACACAGCAGTATAGAGGGAGACAGTGACACAATAACATAGAAGAGGACACAGGAAGGATTCTCTCAGTCACACTGTCTCCCTCTATACTGCTGTGTGACTGAGAGAATCCTTCCTGTATCCTCTTCTATGTTATTGTGTCACTGTCTCCCTCTATACTGCTGTGTGACTGAGAGAATCCTTCCTGTGTCCTCTTCTATGTTATTATGTCACTGTCTCCCTCTACACTGCTGTGTGACTGAGAGAATCCTTCCTGTATCCTCTTCTATGTCATTGTGTCACTGTCTCCCTCTATACTGCTGTGTGACTGAGAGAATCCTTCCTGTGTCCTCTTCTATGTTATTGTGTCACTGTCTCCCTCTACACTGCTGTGTGACTGAGAGAATCCTTCCTGTGTCCTCTTCTATGTTATTGTGTCACTGTCTCTCTCTATACTGCTGTGTGACTGAGAGAATCCTTCCTGTGTCCTCTTCTATGTTATTGTGTCACTGTCTCCCTCTATACTGCTGTGTGACTGAGAGAATCCTTCCTGTGTCCTCTTCTATGTTATTGTGTCACTGTCTCCCTCTATACTGCTGTGTGACTGAGAGAATCCTTCCTGTGTCCTCTTCTATGTTTTTGTGTCACTGTCTCCCTCTATACTGCTGTGTGACTGAGAGAATCCTGGTGAGCTGGATAGAAGGAATCTATCTGGGTGTAAGGGATGCAGTGTGTATACTGATATCAGTTTAATTATTGTTCCTAGGGCAATTTACGTATGAAGTTTCTCCCTCTGATGAAACATTCTGTGGAAACGCGTCAGGGAGGTGTGACGTAACATTTAGCACAAGGGACAGTTGTTGGGACTGCCCTTGTAAGGGCGGGAGCTTTTTTTTTGGGGAATAGGGGAAGCCTAGTACAAGGTGTCACACCCCTCCCCCACTGACCTTCAGGAGAAAAAGAGGTGGCTCCGCCAAAACTATACGACTGAGACAGACAGTGACAAGTATATGGGTAAATAACACCACTGGTGGGTATCACATTGAGGTACCCCCAGGTCAGGTATGTCTTCATCTGTACCCATATTATAACTCTGGTAGTCTCTAGCAGGTGTGTACCACCTTATGCGCCTATCTTAAATAATTGTGTATATAGACATTCACTAGGGTGTTGGTGTTGGGACGTCGAGGCCTTGGGCCTATTATACTATATGTGAGTTGGCAATTTCATTTTTAATAGAAATTAATAAAGTTTGTACTTTTAACTGGTTACCTATATGCTGCTCCTATCCTTGACTAGTAACAGATTTTCAAGACCAAAAAAAATTTTTTTCTCTTTAATGCTTTTTGCTCATGCAGAGATCTAGAAACCTGTAAGGATCTGATGCATAAAGTATATTTGAAAATTTGTTGAACTTTTCATTACACAAACTCTATTAATTATTTGCTGGAAGTGGACAACCCCTTTAACTCTGGAATCTTATTGGTTGATGGTCACTCCTTGGCTGGCCTGATGTCTTGGAGCATAATTTGGCCCCGCCCTCCTCTGATCGACATGATGGTTGCACAGTCTGTGTTGAGTGTGCTGTACGGTCACGTTCCACGTGTTGTATGATGTTGTCTTGCAGGCGGCAGAGTCGTGGTACCAGCTTCCGGCAGAGGAGGATGCCAGCGCTGCGATGCCCCGGGGGGAGCACACGGACTTCCCAAGCCTGGAGGAGGGCACGCTGCTCTCGGAGACGGATGGGAGGAGAGTCTTCTCTGCGGGACAGCCACACCTCGTACAGCTGGGTAGGACTTCACCAGCAAGGGCTCTGTGGGCTGCGGTAAGTAGACGCGAGGATGGTAATGGATGTCGTGTGTTCATATGACAGAGCTCCAGGACAGCTGCCTGTCTCCCTGCCTCCCCCTGCTGACCACCGACTCCAGCCCAGCACACAAGTTCTTTGAGGACACCCTGTTCCAGAAGACGGGTGTGGAGCACTTTGCTCCCCTAAGGTAAAGTCAACACCCCAAACATCCCATTGACGACACATCCCGATCACATGGTGTGTGGTGTAGCATGACCATCTTCATTGTATCTCTGCAGAGCCGAACTAGATGTGTCAGAGTTTCCCGGACATCCACCACAGTTACTGCAGATGAGTGATGTGGTGGAGCTGACCAGCAAGGAGATAACGATGGACCAAGGGGAAAGGAGCATCTCGCTGTCCCAGCATTACATGAGGGAAACCATAGGTGATAATAAAGATGTTGAGGGTCTTCAGCCGTTGTCCGCCAGCTGCGAAGAGAGGGAAGATAAAATTCTCTCTGAGACTGAATCGGCAGTCGTGAAACCTACGTCTTCTGACAATATCATTCAGCCTGTAGTAGACAACAAGGACCTGAGAAGTGACGATGGAGCTTTCTTAAGCAGCAGTGTCCCGGCCCCTGTGCTGCTGGAACTGCTGGAGAAAGAAGTGGGAATGTCAAGCAGCAGTGGAAGGTCTTCTAGACGCTCCTCAAAGTCTTCCACCACTGGTGGGACTGAGAACGTTCATGGGAAGAATTTAGAACCTGCTCCAGAACAACAGAACCTCAGCAGCTTGGATCCAGGAGCGCAACTTCATCTGAAGACAACCTCCCACCAGACATTAGAAGAGACATTTATAGACTCCAGTGAAATCGACTTTTTTAAGGATGCTGAGAAAGAAATGGAAAATTCAGGTCAATTAAACCGGTCCGGAATTACCTTAAGACACATGAAACCACAGTCCACTCAGCCTTCAAGAGACGCTCTCCACAAGCAGCTCTGCTCCGAAATCCAACAGCGACGCCAGGAGAAGGTCGTGGAAGATGCTGCTAAAAGTGGAAGAGAGACAATGGGTGATGGAAGCCCACGTGTCCACGTCACGTCCCCTTCTGAGCCAAAGGTAGATAACACAGCAGAAGCTCGCTCACGAGATGAGCTCAGTATGTCTTCTCGCTGTAGCATAGAACGTGGGCATAAAGACACCGAGATCTCACAGACAGGCAACACTCCTGTAGACGAGACTTCATTCATTGGCAGATTACCCCACCCCATCTCTCAGTCCACACCCGGAACATTTACCATGAATCTGAAACCACTCTCAGGTCGAATACAGCAAATCAAAGCTAAGCTGACTGGTTCAGATATGTCCTTAAATGAGGATCCTTCAGCAGAGTCTGCTGCCCGTAACTCTGCTCCTACTGCGGTGCCCCAATCTATCCAGAGCAGTCAAGGATATCCGGAGAGCAGTGACTCCCAAAGATCACTCTCTCCACAAAGAAGGAGGATCCAATCTCTTCCAAGTCTGAATTATATTGAAAAGGTTGGAGCATGGAATACAAACCAATCATTTGATGCCTTGGTTCTCCGTGGTTTAACAGGAGTGTCTCCGAAAAAATTGGCTTACAATGCCGTGGCTGATTCCCTAAACCGCATGCTCTCCAGACAGACAAGTAGCACTGCCGCTCCAAGGAAGGAGCTTGCAGCTTCGTTCAAAGCCACGTCCTCCATGACCAATCTAAGCCTGGCCGAGAGGGAATCCTCCACCTCTACCATTACCAGATCTCAGTCTTACAACTCTGTGTTACCCGGTAGAGATCAAAACCAAGAAGAAGCCGCCAAGTCCAAAACATCACAATCTTCTTTGAGAGGATCCTCCTCTATCCAGGATATCTCCAGCAGAGGTCCAGCCGCTGGAGACCTCCATCTTCTCACCAAGCCAACATCTTCAGAATATCAGGACACTTCACATAGAAGACCAGAGAAGGCCTGTAATACGTCCAGAAATCAGAGTCGCAACTTTGTGACAATGGATCGTTTTAGTGATGTTTCTTCTGACCAAGATTACGCCAGTGCCTCCCTTTCTAGTAGCCATGAGAAGGAGATGCTTGTGAAGGCTCTGACATCTGCAAAGCAAGACCTGACCGAGGGGGAAGGAAGCCATGACTGGTCACCTCCTGAGGACACTTCTGGGAAGGAGCAGTTGGACATAGAAGAAAGAATCCCTGTAAGTAGTGTGTTCCCAGGCCTAAATTGTGTGGTAGTGCTACGTCCCTAGAAATGAGATGAATGGGGTCCAACACATGACAATCATATGTTGTCTCGAGTTAGCTCGCAGTCACCTCAGCATCCTCAAGGAGCTCTGATCATCTCCATGCCCTCCACGTGGAGCAGCCACTAACATTTAATTTTGTTTCATAGACATATCTCAGGAATCTCGGTATTGATCAGTCTCCTACTGCTATCCTCACACCATTTGCTCCGCAAGGACCCATCCGGGAACCAGAGTTCTCCCCAACAGAACTGAGAACCATCAAGGGATCCACAGCGACCCCCAGCCGGAGCATGAGGCTTTCTGAAGGTAATAGATGATAATGCTCACAGTGTCTGTCATGTCTTACCACCATACAGCTTTTATTTTGGTTCTTCTGTCGCCCCTCACTGGTTCTGTCGCATTGTGGGGTGTAGTATTACTGTGCAGTCCTATATTATTATGTACTGTGTCTGAACCCTAGCGGGATCTAGTCCCCGTCTCATATGATTTATTTCTCCTTTTGATCAGGGGGCTCTCAGAGCGCAGTGAATATTTCCCAGTCCAGTCTGTATTCATCGACCTCCACCACCAGCGTATCCATCCCTATGGGGTCTGACATTGGGCCAGAATCTCCTTTACCTGAAATTTCTCCACAATTTGGCTTTGGGTCAACTGCTGACAGACCGATCAGCCAGGATGACACCATGCCTCGGGGTGTGAGCAGCGACCTGGCGGCTCCTGCTGCCCATGAAGAGATGTCGCCTGCCATTAAAGATCTCACATTGGCATTAGAGGGTTCCATCAATGAGGACAATGTGGAGCTGACTAGGGTGAAGCAGCTGATAGATCAGTTTGAGTCGGGCAGACCCGAGGAGATCACTTCTCATGATGTGAAGGATGCATCCTTACAAGATTACACTCAGAAACTTCCTCCCATGGATCCAGTAAATGACTCATTTGTGGGTTCCAAGACCCTCAAAGAGATCCAGAAACTCTTTGCCGAAGCAGAAAATATTGGTCTGGATAGAAGTGGTTCTAGTCTACACAGAGTGTCTCCTGTGGGGGATCCATACACCATGGCTCCTACAAGATCCTTGAACTTAGAAGACTCTCTGAATAGCAGATCAGCAACTCCTCTGGATCTCCTGGTGAAAGACATGTCCTGGGACTCTTCATTTAACAGCAGCTTCACCAGAGACCCCTCAGTAACTAAAGACTCCTCCGTGACCTCGCTCCCGAGTTCTTCTGTCCGGGACCAGTCCTATTTAGGAGAACTCATCAAGAACAGAAACACCTTGGCTGTGCCACTGACTGACTGGGGAAGGTCAGAGCCAGAAGGCAGCTGTAAAGCCACAAGTGAAAAGATGATGCCATCTACATCTGTCATAAAGAGAAGAGACCTTGTGGATGTAGCTGAGAAGATGGAACGCAGCCAGCAACTTTTAAGTAGCGTTTCAAGCTCGGTGGGAGACCTGAGAAACGCCTTGGCCTTTACAGGAACTGGTTACATCCGAGGACGGGAGACTGAGAGCGATGAAAGTAGCGGGGACTCGCTGGCTGCACGAGTTACCAGCCTCTTGAGGAAGGACGCCATGGTGGCGGTGCGGGCAATGTCATGTGCCGAGGAGGAGGAGAGACAAGCGCGCGGTAAGTGGACCAGACACTTTATATTACATACACAGCGGATACATAGTGTCTCTGGGGTGACGGATCCCAGGCTCGTCCTTTACTCTATATGTTCCTCCTCTTCTCTTTCTTATAAGGTTCGGTGAAGCTGAAACTGACCAGTCACCAGGTGATGCCGGACACCGAACTGAGTGAGGAGGATCGTAGAAGGATTGATGAGATCAAGAGAGAACTGCTGGAGGGAGCGAAACAGAAGGTGCACATGCTGATATCATAGATGGGGGGCGTCAGTGAGGGGGGATGCGCTGTCTGATATTGGGGGCTGGGCTCGCCTTGTGTCACTTCCTTCCAGTAACATCTCCATGCTTGTTCTGCTGCAGCGACCCGTGAGGACTACAGGTAAGTACTGTGTGTGCTGTGCCTCCTCTCCACATGATCCGACCACCATTGATCCTCTGATCCGGCCACGGTTTGGTACCATTGTCACAGCTGGTTTGCTAAGGACCCATAATCTCATGACTTCTACTGCCTCATCCTTACTATTGACCAGATCTCCGCTTGATGTCCGTGAGTTGTTGGTTTTCACATGAAGCCTGAAATCCCGTACAGGCCTAATGCTTGTCACTGCTGAGAATTTGTTACAATATATCCATGTAATCCACAGTTATCTGGGCAGAAAATAATTGTGGCAAACCCTCAGCTGTGAGTAGTACTAGGTCAGGATGAAGTAGTTTTTTGTTTTTTTTTCACCAACATCAATCAGAGATCCTAAATATGATCAGATGTAAATAGTTTATAAAGGTTTTTCATGAAAGGCTGTGAACACTTTTGGAGAGGAGTTTCCTCATATGTTAGTTATTACCCTTAGTTTCAAATGACTCACAAAGTATGAGCCTAGCTCAAGGGATCTCCCTCCCCCTCTGCTGACCTGACGGCATGGGGGGTCTCCCTCTGCTGACCTGACACAATAGGGGGGTTCTCCTCTCCCCTGTGCTGACCTGACAAGGGGGGGGGGGTTTGATCTGGCGCCCCCAAAGTTAACTCTCCACTCCACATACAAAGCTTGTGTTATTCCAGTGCAGACTGCTTTGTACGGGCTATCCCCTATTCCTGCTGCTGTCTCTGGGAGGAGGGATAGGGAGAGCATAGAGAGCTGACACAGCCAGGCCATATACATCTCACATAATACACTCATATACACCACATAATACCACCATATACAGCTCACATAATACCACCATATACATCTCACATAATACCACCATATACAGCTCATATAATACCACCATATACAGCTCATATCATACCACCATATACATCTCACATAATACCACCATATACATCTCACATAATACCACCATATACACCTCATATAATACCACCATATACATCTCACATAATACCACCATATACATCTCATATAATACCACCATATACAGCTCATATAATACCACCATATACATCTCACATAGTACCACCATATACATCTCATATAATACCACACCATATACAGCTCATATAATACCACCATATACAGCTCATATAATACCACCATATAGAGTTATAATAATACTGCTATTTACAGATCATATAATAAGACTATAAACGGCATCTAGCGCCTCAATCAAATGAGGTATCAAAATATTACTATAAAAGCCCAAATAATCCCCTCAGTAATAATCCTGGATAGATGAGGGTACAGGGACGGGATAGATGGTGGTAGATGACGGTCTGGGCCAGTATACAGGTGTTAACTACTACTGAGCCCAGGACAGGTGTCAGACAGAGGCCACAGACCTGGAGATCCCATCCACTGTCCCGGTATAACAGCAGTGAGCCTGGAAGTGGGGGGGGGCAAGGGTTAGGAAACTCCTAAGTTGCCCCCCGCAGACCCTTGGTAGAGAGAGCAGGAGTGAGGGGAGGGAGACAGAGAGAACAGGAGTGAGGGGAGGAGACAGAGAGAGAGCAGGAGTGAGGGGAGGAGACAGAGAGAGAGCAGGAGTGAGGGGAGGAGACAGTGAGAGAGCAGGAGTGAGGGGAGGAGACAGTGAGAGAGAGAGAGACGAAGAGTAGAGTAGAGCGGAGTGAGGGAGGAGAGAGAGAGAGAGCGGCGAGTGAAGGGAGGAGATAGAGAGAGAGATAGAGGAGTGAGGGAGGAGATGGAGAGAGCTAGAGAATAGAGGATCGAAGATGACAGGAGTAGGAGATAGAGAGAGAGAAGGAGTGAGGGGAGAGATAGAGAGAGATAGCAGGAGTGAGAGAGAGAGAGAGAGCAGGAGTGAGGGGAGGAGATAGAGAGAGAGAGAGAGCAGGAGTGAGGGGAGAGATCGAGAAGCGAGAGAGCAGTAGTAAGAGGAGTAAAGAGGAGAGAGCGTAAAGAGATAGAGAGAGCAGGAGTGAGGAGGAGATAGATAAGGGAGAGAGAGCAGTGAGTGAGGAGGAATAGGAGAGAGAGCAGGAATGAGGGGAGGAGATAGAGAGAGAGAGCAGAGTTAGGGAGTAGATATAGAGAGAGAGATCACGAGTGAGGGGAGGAGCTAAGAGAGAGAGAGCAGGAGTGAGGGAGGAGACAGAGGACAGCAAGCAGTGAGGGGAGGAGACCTAGGACACAGAGTAGGAGGAGCAGAGAGAGCAGGAGGAGGGGAGGAGACAAAGAGCAGGAGTGAGGGGAGGAGATAGAGAGAGCAGGAGTGAGGGGAGGAGAGGCAGAGAGAGCGGCAGTGAGGGGAGTAGATGAGACAGCGGGAGTGAGGGGAGGAGACAGAGAGAGCAGGAGTGAGGGGAGAGACGAGAGAGCGGAGTGAGGGGAGGAGATTGAGACAGCGGAGTGAGGGGAGGAGATAGGGAAAGCGGGAGTGAGGGGAGGAGACAGAGAAGTCCTGCGTGTTCCATCGATGTTCTGGAATGTCCTCGTGTTACATACATTTGTTCTGGAATGTCCGGCGTGTTACATACATGGATGTTTCTGATGTCCACTTTACATACATGGATGTTCTGGAATGTACCGCGTGTTACATACAGGATGTTCTGGAATGTCCGGCGTGTTACATTACAATTGTTGGATTCGCAGTGTTACATACATGTGACTGTTCTGGAATGTCGCACGTGTTACATACATGCATGTTCTGGAATGTCCGCGTGTTTTACATACATGATTTTCTGAATGTCCTGCGTGTTACATACATGGTGTTCTGAATGTCCGGCGTGTACATACATGGATGTTCTGAATGTCCGCGTGTTACATACATGATGTTCTGGAATGTCCTGCGTGTTACATACATGGATGTTCTGGAATGTCCTGCGTGTTACATACCTGGATGTTCTGGGAATGTCGGCGTGTGTACTACTACTGGATGTTCTGGAAATGTCCCGCGTGTTACATACATGGATGTTCTGAATGCCGCGTCCGTTCATACATGATGTTACTGGAATGTCTGCATGTTACATACATGGATGTTCTGGAATGTCCGGCGTGTACATACATGGATGTTCTGGAATGTCCCACGTGTACATACATGGATGTTCTGGAATGTCCCGCGTGTTCATACATGGATGTTCTGGAATTTCCGGCGTGTTACATACATGGTTTTCTGGGATGTCCGCGTGTACATCATGGATGTTCTGGATCCCGGCGTTTACATACATGGATGTTCTGGCGATTCGGCGTGTTACAACTACTGGATGTTCTGGAATGTCCGGCGTGTTACATACATGGATGTTCTGGGATGTCCCGCGTGTTACATACATGGATGTTTGGTATGTCCGCGTGTTACATACATGGGATGTTCTGGAATGTCCCGCGTGTTACATACATGGATGTTCGGAATTTCCCACGTGTTACATACATGGATGTTCTGGAATGTTCCCGCGTGTTACATACATGGATGTTCTGGAATGTCCGTCGTGTCGTAATACATGGATGTTCTGGAGTGTCCCCGTGTTACATACATGGACGTGTTTCCATACATTTATATGTGTTACACTTCTGTTACATGGTGTTATAATATGTTTGTAGGTGGATGTTTGGGTCTGTTTATGTATATAAATGTTTAGTTTCTTTCTGGTACATTTGTACACGTGTGCTAGTGTGTGTTACATGTGAGGCCATACATACCAGATGCCCCGGGGACTCGGTCACCAGAGATCCATCCTCCCGGTATGAGACGCGTGAAAGTTGAGGGGCAGCAGATCTCTGGAGAGACAATGAGATGATGTTTAGTGTCAGCACACGGAGAGGTTCAGCTGGAGAGTTGTATGTAACAGGTGTATGTGACCCGCCCCATCCAGGTGTCACCAGATGTGGCTTGTCCTAATGCAGCTTCTCATGGTCCAACGGATTTTACCCTTTACCTGCATGTAGGGTTCTGGACCTTATTGTGGAATGATCCAGGTCGTCTACCTCTGGCTCCGACTAAGTGACAGCCGACTTGGGCGAGTTGAGACATATACTTTATCTATTACCATTACCCCACCTGCCAGGGTGGTATTATATGAGCTGTATATGGTGGTATTATGTGAGATGTATATGCTGGTATTATATGAGCTGTATATGGTGGTATTATATGAGCTGTATTTTGCAGTATTACCATAGCTCTATTTGGTGGTATTATATGAGCTGAATATGGCAGTATTATTGGAGCTCTGTATAGTAGTATTATTATGGCACTATATTGTGGCATTATGTGAGCTGTATATAGCCGTGATATCATGGCATTACATGGCGGTATTATGGTAGCTCTATATGGCAATATTTTTTTGGTTGCAATTAGAAAAAAGACGCAAACAAATGTGTTGTTTCTCTGGTTGAGGGTCCCTCGTGACTACCAATGCTTGTTGTATACATGTCCTCCAGCGGGTATATAACCATAGGAGATCAGACCTACAGCATTGACCCCACCTCATCACACCATGTGATCACCGCTCTGCACACGGAGCCCACCGCCGAGCCCCGGCGTCAACAGCGCTCCCTACAGTCCATCAGCAGAAAGGTACACAGTGAGGAGGGTGATATGTGGTCCAGGTATAGGGAGTCACTACTCTAACCCCATGTCCATGTCTTAGGGCCAACGACAGGTCTACAACATTGAGCTGTTCCTGGTGGCTGATAACAGAGAGGTAAGTCTTCTCCACCCCTGGCTCCACATGAGAGCTCCATGATGTAATCAGCAGTTTCATCTCATAGTTGTCTTTATTTAAAAGTATCAGCGTCATGGAGCAAACCTGGAGAAGACCAGACACCACCTCATCTCGGTGGCCCACCATCTTAACCAGGTACAGCCGGGTCCTCCTGCACCAATGGACGGCTCAGCAGGGTCTACTGTAGGTCCCACTAAAATCTGTACAATCCTATATTCCTAGATACTGTCCAGGATTAACTTCCAAGTCTTCCTTGTTGGGTTGGAGATCTGGACGCTGGAGAATAAGGCCGTGGTATCAGAGACGGCTTCCACCACCCTACAGAAGTTTCTGCAGTGGAGGTCAGAGGACCTGCTTGCTCGCAAACACCATGATAACGTCCAGCTCATCAGGTTTGTGAGGTTTCCACTTGTTTTTCTAGAAGAAACATTTACCCTTTACATCTGTTTTTTCTTTGTCCTACTTTATCTTCTCGTCCGTTCAGTGGCTCCAACTTCAAGAACCATGCCCTAGGCGAGGCGTTCCTGGCCAAGATGTGCTCAGAGGCCCAGAGTGGAGGCGTCATCAAGGTAATAACACAGTAATAGTCCTAGCATTGTCCTGTCTATTAAAAACCAGACTGGATGGTGGTTATATATGGTATGGTCACATGACTGCTGGTGGAGGTCAGATAGCACAGGCTGAGCAGGAGCATAAGGTCTCTGGAAGCTTTGATGTTCCTCCTACAAATTAGTCTAGAATGGTTACCAGACATTACCAGGTTATGCTTATCACAATTTCTGACCTAAAGGAGAAAACTTCAAGACGAATGATGGATAAGGGACTGTCAGTCACTTCTGTCCCATCGGTCTCTTCAGTTCCACCAGTCTCTCTTCTGTTCCATTATTCTCTTTTGTCCCAACATTATCTTGTGTCCCGTCACTTGTCCGCCCTCCCCCCAATTGTCTGCCGTCCCGTCACTTGTCTGCCGTCCCCTCACTTGTCTGCCGTCCCCTCACTTGTCTGCCGTCCCGTCACTTGTCTTCCGTCCCGTCACTTGTCTTCCGTCCCTTCACTTGTCTGCCGTCCCGTCACTTGTCTGCCGTCCCGTCACTTGTCTGCCGTCCCCTCACTTGTCTGCCGTCCCCTCACTTGTCTGCCGTCCCCCAACTTGTCTGCCGTCCCCTCACTTGTCTGCCGTCCCCGTCACTTGTCTGCCGTCCCCTCACTTGTCTGCCGTCCCGTCACTTGTCTGCCGTCCCCTCACTTGTCTGCCGTCCCCTCACTTGTCTTCGTCCCGTCACTTGTCTGCCGTCCCCTCACTTGTCTCATGTCCCCTCACTTGTCTGCCGTCCCCTCACTTGTCTGCCGTCCCCTCACTTGTCTGCCGTCCCCTCACTTGTCTGCCGTCCCGTCACTTGTCTGCCGTCCCGTCACTTGTCTTCCTCCCTCCGTGTCTGGGCCGTCCCGTCACTTGTCTGCCGTCCCGTCACTTGTCTGCCGTCCCCTAATCTGTCTGCCGTCCCCTCACTTGTCTGCCGTCCCCTCACTTGTCTGCCGTCCCCTCACTTGTCTGCCGTCCCCGTCACTTGTCTGCCGTCCCCGTCACTTGTCTGCCGTCCCCGTCACTTGTCTGCCGCCCCGTCACTTGTCTGACGTCCCCTCACTTGTCTGCCGTCCCCTCACTTGTCTGCCGTCCCCTCACTTGTCTGCCGTCCCCTCACCTGTCTGCCGTCCCCTCACGTGTCTGCCGTCCCCCGTCACTTGTCTGGGCCTCCCCGTCACTTGTCTGTTCAGTCGTGTCTGCCGTCCCCGTCACTTGTCTGCCGTCCCCGTCACTTGTCTGCCGTCCCCCTCACTTGCCTGCCGTCCCCTCACTTGCCTGCCGTCCCCTCACTTGTCTGCCGTCCCCTCACTTGTCTGCCGTCCCCGTCACTTGTCTGCCGTCCCCGTCACTTGGTCTGCCGTCCCCCCGTCACTTGTCTGCGCTGCCGTCCCCGGCACTGTCTGCCTCCTGTCTTGCCGTCCCGTCACTTGTCTGCCGTCCCCTCACTTGTCTGCCGTCCCCTCACTTGTCTGCCGTCCCGTCACTTGTCTGCCGTCCCCGTCACATTTCTCTGCCGTCCCCGTCACTTGTCTGCCGTCCCTCACCTTGTCTGTTCTGCCGTCCCTCACTGTCTGCCGTCCCCGTCACTGTCCCTGCCGTCCCCTCACGTCCGTCTGTCTGCGTCCACCTCACGTGCGCTTGTCCGTCCCCTCACTTGTCTGCCGTCCCCTCACTGTGGCGGTGGCCGTCCCCGTCACTTGTCCCTCGCGGCTCCGTCCGCTCCTTGTCTCCGTCCCCGTCCACTTGTCTCTCCGTCACCGTCACTTGTCTGCCGTCCCCTCACTTTTCTGCCGTCCCCCCCAATCACTTGTCTGCCGTCCCCGTCCACTTGGTCTCAGTCCGTCCCCGTATTGTCTGCCGTCCCCGTCACTTGTCTGCGCCGTCCCCTCCTGTCCTCACTTGTCTGCCGTCCCCGTCACTTGTCTGCACGTCCCCGTCACTTGTCTGTCCGTCCCCTCACTTGTCTGCCGTCCCCCTTCTGCCACTTGTCTGCCGTCCCCGTCACTTGTCTGCCGTCCCCTCCTTGTCTGCCGTCCCTCACTCCGTCCCTCATGTCTGCCGTCCCCGTCACTTGTTCCTGCCGTCCCGCTCACTTGTCTGCTGCGTGCCCGTCACTGTTCTGCCGTCCCCTCACTTGTCTCTGGCCGTCCCCGTACTTGTCTGCCTTCCGTCCCCCCTCACTTGTCTGCCGTCCCCAGTCACTTGCCTGCCGTCCCCTCACTTGTCTGCCGTCCCCTCACTTGTCTGCCGTCCCCGTCACTTGTCTTCCGTCCCCGTCACTGGTCTGCCGTCCCCGTCACTTGTCTGCCGTCCCCTCACTTGTCTGCCGTCCCCTCACTTGTCTGCCTCCCCCTCACTATGTCTGTCGCCGTCCCCTCAACTTTTCTGCCGTCCCCCCGTCACTGTGTCTGCGCCGTCCCCTCACTTGTCTGCTGTCCGTCCGTCACTTGTCTGCCGTTCCGTCTGCCGTCCCGTCACTCTCTCTCGCTCCGTCCCCATCATCTTGTTCGCCGTCCCGTCACTTGTCTGCCGTCCCCGTCACATTCTCTGTATCTGGCCGTCCCCTCATTGTCTGCCGTCCCGTCACTTGTCTGCCGTCCCGTCACTTGTCTCGCTCCTGCCGTCACTTGTCTCCTCACCTCCTGTCGCGTCTTGTCACTTGTCTCCGTCCCCGTCACTTGTCTGCCGTCCCTTCACTTGTCCTGCCGTCACCGTCACTTGTCTCCGCCCCTCACTTTCTTCCCGTCCCTCACTGTCTGCCGTCTCGTCACTTGTCTGCCGCCCCCGTCACTTGTCTTCCGTCCCGTCACTTGTCTTCCGTCACCGTCACTTGTCTGCCGTCCCCTCACTTGTCTGCCGTCCCCGTCTGCTGCCTCCCCGCACTTGTCTGCCCAGTCACTTGTCCCCTTCCGTCACCGCACTTGTCTGTTTCTGCCGTCCCGTCACTTGTCTGCCGTCCCCGTCACTTGTCTGCCGTCCCCGTCACTTGTCTGCCGTCCCCGTCACTTGTCTGCCGTCACCGTCACTTGTCTGCCGTCCCGTCACTTGTCTGCCGTCCCCAGGCACTTGTCTGCCTTCCACGTCACTTGTCTTCCGTCCCTCACTTGTCTGCCATCCACGTCACTTGTCTTCCGTCCCCCCACTTGCCTGCCGTCCCCTCACTTGTCTGCCGTCCCCTCACTTGTCTGCCGTCCCCTCACTTGTCTGCCGCCCCCTCACTTGTCTGCCGTCCCCTCACTTGTCTGCGCCCCCCTCACTTGTCTGCCCGTCCCCTCACTTGTCTGCCGTCCCCCCACTTGTCTGCCGTCCTATATCTGCCCGTCCTCCTTCTGTTGTTATAGATGGGCTGACACCTGCCAGTTCCCGGAGTTGTCAGAGATAAATAGTAACTCCTACTCATAGCGTCATGCTCTCAGGTGCGGAGATACTCACATCCTCTGTCCCTCCCCTGCAGTGACACGGGCTCAGCGCCAGGGACTTGCCAAGTATGTGGCACATAGATGGGGCACAACCTGGGCATGAGCCACGATACTGAGCGCTGCTACTGTCCGGCCTCCACAGGGAAGTGTCTGGCTGTCGCGCCGCACCGGTGGGTAGTTATGCATGTAATACTCTGTGCTGCTGTGGATGCATGCTCCTTAAACTGTGAACTCCTCACAACCTCCATAACACAGCACTTCCCTTTCCTGGAATACTCTGTGCTGCTGTGGATAAGTTCCTGTCTCAATTATTATTGCTATTAGTCTAATAATGTAGATTGAGTTGGTTGTATATGGGGGCGGAGTTAGTGTATATTGTGGTGTGTGTGTCTATTGTTACTGTGGTCTTCTCTGCAGACACAACATGAACGAGCTGTTCAGTTGACTGCAGCCACCGCGCCCTTCACCGCTTCCTGGAGGAGAGGGACGTCACCTGCCTCATGGACCGACCCCACACCTACATAGTGAGTCCTCCGCACTTACTCAGACACTGTGGGAAGAGTTATTCCCACGTACACAGGGTAACAAAATAACACATTCTCTAATTCTCTGTTATTAATTTATTAATATATTATTTATTAATATAATATTAAGTTATTAATTGATATGATTTCTGTCTCTGCTCTGGGCCTGTAGCCCCGCCCCCTGCACGAAGCTCAGAGCGACACTCACATATGTGATCTCATATCTACTAGCCTAGAGTATACTGTTTAGAGTCCTTATGTTATTAGTTGACTAGTTATTGAGCATTGCAATGTAGCATGAAACCACTGCCGAGCCGGTCCAGAGCATAGAGAAGCTACCTACAAGAGATAAGTGACTGGGGAAAGGTGGAGGCAGGCAATACATGTTAGGGCCGAAATATTTGGACAGTGACACAAGTTTTGTTATTTAGCTGTTTAACAAAACATGTTCAAATACAATTCTTATATATAATATGGGCTGACGGTGCCCACTCCCAGCTGCAATATGAGAGTTTCCACATCCAAATCGGAGAAAGGGTTTAGGATCATAGCTCTGTAATGCATTGCCTCCTCTTTTTCAAGGGACCAAAAGTAATTGGACAATGGACTCTAAGGCCCCTTCTCCACTGGCGTTTTTCACGCGCGAGTTCTGCGCGTGCATTTGACGCTCAGAACTCGCATTGCACTCTGTCCCATTGTATTCAATGGGTCTTTCTCCATTTGCGTGGTTTTCAACGTGCGTGTGCGTTCGTTTGCACGCGCGTCAAAATCGCAGCATGCTCTATTTTTGCGAGTCACGCGCAATTTCACGCCCCATTCAAGTCTATGGAATGCATCAGAACGCATTGCACTCGCAACTCATTGCAAGTGCAATGCGAGTGCAATGCGTTTAAAAACGTAAGGGTTGCTAGTGACCAGTATAACAGTATTCCCTGCTCGCAACGATCATTTAATTAAAAAACCAATGAAGAACAGTGAAGAATAGAAAAAAACCAGTGAACACAGTGAAAACGTGACCACAGGATCATTTAAGAGAAAAACACAGTGCAGAAACCAGTGCAGAATAGATTACAGATGTTCGGCACACGCTTACTTGTCGGGAGATACGCGCGGAACGGTGCGCCCAAAATAGCATGTGAAGAACAATATAGTGTGTAAAGAAACATTGCAGATGTTTCCATACATCTGCAATGGTTCTTTACACACATATATATTGTTCTCACATGCTATTTTGTTCGCGCCGTTCCGCGAGTATCTCCCACAAGTAAGCAGATGTGCCGACATCTGTAATCTATTCTGCACTGTGTCTGCACTGTGTTTTCTCTTAAATGATCCGTGGTCATGTTTCACTGTGTTCACTGTTTTATTCTATTCTTCACTGTTTCTCACATCCGCTACCTTGGTCGGGATAATATACCGCGCGCAACAGTGAAGAATAGATCGCAGATGTTGCAACTTATCAGAAGACTATTTTTCAATTAAATAAAACTTTTATTCCCGAACCTTGTCCCTTTGAAAAAGTCCCATTGATTAAAACCGCGCGTGAAAAACGCAACCGAAAACGCAAAAACGCGAACAAAAAGAGAAACAAAACGCAGCAAAAACGTCAGTTTTTCACGCATTGCACCCTGACGTGAAACGCAACGCTAGTGTGCAAGAGGCTAAGGGCTGCATTAACTCTGAAGGCGTCTCCCTCGTTAACCTGTAATCAATGAAGTGGTAAAAGGTCTGGGGTTGATTCCAGGTGTGTGGTTTTGCATTTGGAAGCTGTTTGCTGTGACCAGACACATGCGGTCAAGGAACTCCAACTGAGGTGAAGCAGAACATCCTGAGGCTGACTGACGAGCTCCGTGAAGTCCAGGCGCTCTCGTGATCAGACGCTCTCGGTGAAGTCCAGAGCGCTCTCGGTGAAGTCCAGAGCGCTCTCGGTGACGTCCAGAGCGCTCTCGGTGACGTCCAGAGCGCTCTCGGTGACGTCCAGAGCGCTCTCGGTGAAGTCCAGCGCTCTCGGTGAGCCCAGAGCGCTCTCGGTGACGTCCAGAGCGCTTCTCGGTGACGTCCAGAGCCTCTCGGTGACGTCCAGCGTCCTCTCTGTGACGTCCAGAGCGCTCTCGTGTGAAGTAGGTGTATCTGTTCTCTAAGTCACAGTAAAGAAGAAGACTCCATGAAAGTAAATACAAAGGTTTCACATCTAGATGCAAACCATTCATCAATTCCAAAATAGACAGAGAGAGTTAAATTTGCCGAAAACACCTCAGGAAGCCAGCTCATTCTGGAAAGTATTCTATGACAGATGAGACAAGATCAACCTGTACCAGAATGATGGGAAGAAAGTTGGAGAAGAAGGGAACGGCAATGATCCAAGGCGCACCACATCCTCTGTAACACATGGTGGAGGCAACGTGATGGCATGGGCATGCATGGCTTTCAATGGCACTGGGTCACTTGTGTTTTATTTGATGACATAACAGCAGACAAGAGGAGCCGGATGAATTCTGAGTGCACCGGGATATACTTTCGCACCCAGATTCAGCCAAATGCGCAAAGTTGATGGGACGGCGCTTCTAGTACGATGGACAATGACCCCAAGCATACAGCCAAGCTACCCAGCAGTTCATGAGTGCAAAAACATTCTGCAATGGCCGATCATCACCAGATCTTAACCCAAGAGCTGCATTTCACTTGCTCAAATCCAGACTTAAGACGGAAAGAGCCACAAACAAGCAGGACCTGAAGGCTGCGGCTGTAAAGGCAAAGCATATAAGAAGGAGGAAACCCAGCGTCTGTGTGTCCATGGGTTCCAGACTTAAGGCAGTTGATTGCCTCCAAAGGATTCGCAACAAATATTGAAAATAACAATATTTGTTTGGGTTATGTTTATCTGTCCAATTACTTTTGAGCTTCCTAAATGTGGAGTGTTTGTAAAGAAATGTCTAAACTTCCTACATTTTCTATCAGATATTTTTTTTTTTAAACGTACATCTGCACTTGAATTCTGTGTAAGAGCTTTGGCATGCAGAGCCCAACTGCCCAAAATGTGTTCACTGTCAAATATTTCTGGCCCTAACTGTAGCTGTGGAGATGTAGCAGAGCTCACAGTGTAATAGTCTGTCAGCCTCTGTGTATCTCATGCATCTCTGATCTGTCTAATCTCTCTCTGTATATATATATATATATTATGTGTCAGTGTGTTAGTACAGAAGCCAGATGAGAGTGTAAATACACCTGTACCCTGACAATGTAACCCCAAGAGAACTAGATGGATTATAATGTGGTCTGCTTAGAGAGGCCCCGCCCACAACCTGGAATACTGAGCAGTCTAGAGAGTGACAAGAGCTAAAACAGCAATAAAACTGAGTTAATTTAAAGTAAATGTTAAAATGATCTTTATTGTGTAACATCACAAGGGGATTGAAATGTGAGAATTTTTTCTTTTGTGAGAAAACCCCTTTAAATACTTGCACAGATCATGTGACTGCTCACTAATGCCCGTTGTATGTATAAGAATTAGTGGACCCTTTAAGGTCTACAACATAGTTGGCTCATCATAGGGGATAAGCAGAAGGCCCTTGTCATTTTATTGTAGACCGACCTGTAGTGAAAGCATGAGGGAGACAGGGCAGCAGGTAAGTCCGTAATGAGGTGGAAGTTCATTTTCATGCATCTAGACACAACAGCTTTACTGGAGTTCATGTAATAATTGTGTCTTAATAAAGCAAGGCTTCAGTATGAAGCAAAGGGGAAGGAAACCAAATCTGAGCCTCATGGTGGCTAGAGTTCACTAACTGAGGTCTCCCTCTAGGATGAACCAACGCTGCACAGCGACCCCCCATACGACCCTGGAACAGACTCTTAAGTCTCTGCTGCATCCTATTGGGGGTGAATAATCAAATCTCTCCTGTGTCCTCTTCTATGTTATTGTGTCACTGTCTCCTCTCTATACTGCTTTGTGACTGAGAGAATCCTCCTGTATCCTCTTCTATGTTATTGTGTCAACTGTCTCCCTCTATACTGCTGTGTGACTGAAGAATCCTTCCTGTTCCTCTCTTTATTATGTCACTGTCTCCCTCTATGACTGCTGTGTGACGAGAGATCCTTCCGTGTCCTCTTCTATGTTATTTGTCACTGTCTCCCTCTATACTGCTGTGTGACTGAGAGAATCCTTCCTGTGTCCTCTTCTATGTTATTGTGTCACTGTCTCCCTCTATACTGCTGTGTGACTGAGAGAATCCTTCCTGTGTCCTCTCTATGTTATTGTGTCACTGTCTCCCTCTTATACGTGTGTGACTGAGAGAATCCTTCCTGTCCTCTTCTATGTTATTGTGTCACTGTCTCCCTCTATACTGCTGTGTACTGAGAGAATCCTTCCTGTGTGCTCTTCTATGTTATTGTGTCACTGTCTCCCTCTATACTGCTGTGTGACTGAGAGAATCCTTCCTGTGTACTCGTCTATGTTATTGTGGTCACTGTCTCCCTCTAACTGCGTGTGACTGAGAGATCCTTCTGTCCTCTTCATGTATTTGTCACTGTCCTCTATACTGCTGTGTGTGATGAGAGAATCTCCTGTGTCCTTCTATGTTATTGTGTCACTGTCTCCCTCATATGCTGTGTGACTGAGAGAATCCTTCCTGTGTCCTCTTCTATGTTATGTGTCACTGTCTCCTCTATTGCTGTGTGACTGAGAGAGACTTCCTGTGTCCTCTTCTATGTTATGTGTCACTGTCTCCCTCTATACTGCTGTGTGACTGAGAGAATCCTTCCTGTTCCTCTCTATGTTATTTGTCACGGTCTCCCTCTATACTGCTGTGTGACTGAGGAGATCCTTCTTTGTCCTCTTTATGTTATTGTGTCACTGTCTCCTCTATATGCTGTGTGACTGAGAGAATCCTTCCTGTGTCCTCTTCTATGTTATTTGTCACTGTCTCTCTATACTGCTGTGTGACTGAGAGAATCCTTCCTGTGTCCTCTTCTATGTTATTGGTCACTGTCTCCCTCTATACTGCGTGTGACTGAGAGAATCTTCCTGTGTCCTCTCTATGTTTATTGGTTCACGTCCTCCTCTATACTGCTGTGTGACGAGAGAATCCTTCCTGTGTCCTCTTCTATGGTATGTGTCACTGTCTCCCTCTATATGCTGTGTGACTGAGAGAATCCCTCCGTGCCTCTTCTATGTATGTGTCACTGTCTCCTCTATACTGCTGTGTGATGAGAGAATCCTCCTGTCCTCTTCTAGTTATTGTGTCCTGTTCCTCTATACTGCTGTTGACTGAGAGAATCCTCTGTGTCCTCTTCTATGTTATTATGTCACTGTCTCCCTCTATACTGCTGTGTGACTGAGAGAATCCTTCCTGTGTCTCTCTATGTATTGTGTCACTGTCTCCCTCTAACTGCGTGTGGACTGAGAGAATCCTTCCTGTGTCCTCTTCTATGTTATTGTGTCATTCCCTCTATACTGCTGTGTGACTGAGAGAATCCTCCTGTGTCCTTTCTATGTTATTGTGTCACTGTCTCCCTCTATACTGCTGTGTGTGAATGAGAGAATCCTTCCTGTACTCTTCTATGTTATTATGTCACTGTTCCCTCTATACTGCTGTGTGACTGAGAGAATCCTTCCTGTGTCCTTTATATGTTATTGTGTCACTGTCTCCCTCTATACTGCTGTGTGACTGAGAGAATCCTTCCGTGTACTTTCTATGTTATTGCACTGTCTCCCTCTATATGCTGTGTGACTGAGAGAATCTTCCTTGTGTCCTCTCATGTTATTGTGTCACTGTCTCCTCTACTGCTGTGTGATGAGAGAATCCTTCCTGGCCTCTTCTATATATGTGTCACTGTCTCCCTCTATACTGCGTGTGACTGAGGAGAATCCTTCCTGTGTCCTCCTCATGGTTTGTCACTGTCTCCCTCTATAATGCTGTGTGACTGAGAGAATCCTTCCTGTGTCTCTATCTATGTTATTGTGTCACTGTTTTTTTTTCTCCCTCTATACTGCGTGTGGACTGAGAGAATCCTCTGTGTCACTCCTCTATGTATTGGTCACTGTCTCCCTCTATACTGCTGTGTGACTGAGAGAATCCTTCCTGTGTCCTCGTCTATGTTATTGTGTCACTGTCTCCCTCTTTACTGCTGTGTGACTGAGAGAATCCTTCCTGTATCCTCTTCTATGTTATTGTGTCACTGTCTCCCTCTATACTGCTGTGTGACTGTGAGAATCCTTCCTGTATGCTCTTCTATGTTATTGTGTCACTGTCTCCCTCTATACTGCTGTGT